>JARJEB010029402.1:0-35172 GCA_030264535.1 Liometoxenus newtonarum
AAACTATGCATCCAATGAAAAAATGTTATAGGAATTCAAATATAGAGAATTTTAGACGCTACCTGAATATGTTTTTTGCTTTTGCCTAGATGCAATAATTAACCTCTTATATGCAAACTGATATTTTGACCTTCAAGTAAAGTGCCCTTGTTCAACAACCGATTTTGTTCAATTTCGAACCAGGTCGTCCCATTATTAAGTTTAATCTGGACAACTTGCTCGGTTCCGCTGAAATTTTGTTCACAGCACACATTTGACATTTTAGGAATTAATATCTCACAAACCTTGCACCCTACGAGAAAATGTTATAGATAATGAAATGTAGACAATTCAAATGTCTATTCTTGTTTAACAGTTGAATTCAAATTTATGTTTTGACATTCTACTAAAAATTCCCTAGTGCCCTTCTTTACCGATCGATTTTGTTCAATTTCGAACCAGTTCGTCTCATGTCGGTTCTGAACCTGCGCGCCAAGTTTCGCCTCGACAAGTTGTTTGGTTGGTGAATTTTGTTCACAACAAATTTGACACTAGGAAGTAATATCTCCCAAACTATGCTTCCTACGAAAAATGTTATAGGAACTGTAGATAATTTTTGACCCCACATGAATAGACTTTTTACTTTTGCCTAGATGCAATAATTAGCCCTTCTTTATCAACCGATTACGCTATTTCGAACCAGGTCGTCCCATTACAGCACTGAACCCGCATACCAAATTTAATCTGGACAACTTGCTCGGTTCACATTTGACCCTTTCCGATTCTGATAAATTTGAAACGAGGATTCAAACGATCCGTTTGCTGAAGATAGTGATTTTATTGTGCTTGAAAAAATATATTTAGGATTTACTAATTTCGAACTTTTACGTAACATCCTAGATGATTTTCTTAATATATTCCTATATTTTATTTTGGACGAAATCGTATAATTACAATTAAAAAACCAGTCTGTAGGGACATTCTGCAAAAAGTCGTCTTCATATGCAGTCAAATTGATGCAGCGGGACAGACTGCAGCGGGCCGCAAACGTGTTAATTTTCAAATTATTATTTATTTAATATACGTATACACTAAATCGGTGCGTTAAGTTTCTGTTTCCGCACAAGTTTCCGACCCTATACAGTATGATTTCGTAGAAGTCGTCGATTGCAAAAGTAATTTTGATCAAAAAGTGGAAATGAGATTGATTTTGCGTTTTCGTATCACTAAATTTCTGTGCAATTTCCACTTTCCGATCAAAATTGCTTTTACGATCGACGACTTCTACGAAATCATACTGTTGTGCGGTGCGAATTTTTAAACTGTGTGAAAGCAACTATTTGGTCGCTCGGAATGCTGAAGGCAACTCGTATGCATCTCACCTTTTAATCACCTATAGTAAAAAAAGTTTGCACTGTGTCGGTTTCCTAAGCTGATCAATTTGTAGTGTAGCTCTAATCCATCGTTTTAATCTCAAATGAGATTAATTTTAGATAAACAGTCAACTAATAAAAATGTATAGGCGGCTTAATTTAATAGAATTGGATATTTGGTTTCACTATTTATTTATTAATATTTCACGTAATGCACATTTAGATACCAATAAAAAGGAAGTTAAGACAAATTACAAAACAAACTTAAGTTTGATCAACAAACCTAATATTTTAAGTAAATATTTATATGTCAGCAACATCAGTAACAAATTGACGAAGATTGGAAACATGGGCGAAGACAGTTGGGTAACCGGGCGCGGCACAGCCTGCTGCCCACGAAACGATACCATATTGAACACCATCGACTACTAATGGGCCACCAGAATCACCCTGGCAAGTGGATTGACCACCAGCAGTGGAAGCAGCACAAACCATGGTGTTCCTGTTGAAGCTGCTAGAGCCATAAGCGTCCTCGCAAACGCTTGGGTCGTTGATTGGAATAAGGACACCTTGCAATTGAGTGGGCAAGACACCACCTTCGCTTAAACGTCCCCAACCGGAAGCAGTTGCTTGTGAGCCAATTGGAACAGGAGACCCGACGCTGGGCAATGTAACGGCCTTGGTGTTGCTGCCCATTACGATGTTTTCGGCTAATTCCAGAACTGCGATGTCGCTGGTCCAGCTATCACTTGGGTTGTAATTTGGATGGGAATGGAATCGGTTGACCTTGATGACTTGACCATCAGCGTTGTTAACGGAGGAACCGACACGGATGTTGTAATAAGGCCAGTCGCCTTCCATTCTGAAATAAAAAAGATTATAAGTATGACAAGTGGCAATAAACTTTGAATACCTATTTACCCAATTATGCAATGAGAGGCAGTCATGACGTGTCTTGGGCCGATGATGGAACCACCACAGATGTGGGATCCGCTGATTTGCAGAGATACTTGGTATGGTACCTCAGAGATGTCATATGCGCTACCACCAACGATACGGTTGCTGAATAATGGGTTGTTTTCAACCATGGGTAGGCCGACATGGGCAGCGGATGCCATGGATGCAAGTGCGAAAAGGCATACGAACGACAACATTTTGCTAACTGATGCAAATGTCACTACATCTCCCTTTATATATGAAATTTTAATAGTTTTATAGTTTAATTATAAAAATTATATATCAATTAATTTTGGATATAGAGTGCTGATATATTTTCCATTTTAGAAATTCAATGTTATCTGATTTGAATTGAATATGATTAAAAAAAGAGTGTCAAGTATAGCTATATTGATCAATTAGATTAACCATTAACGATTCATTAGATAAATACAAAGAGCACGATTATTACTTTCCGACCAATTTATCAAAAGTAAAAAAAGTAAAAAGTTCGGATTCAATATCAAGTACCTACTTAATGTTTTGTGCCTTTTGTATTAATTTTTCTATATGACTGCGTTATCTATTTGTAAAACTTTAGTTACCTCCAGTCCAGATTAGATATATCAATCCTGTTTTCTTTGAATCAGCAACCTCACCACAATACATTGACGATGAAACGTACAAAACGTCTTCTCAGGGGCAACGGCCCTTAGAATTTGGCGCTCTACGCTTTAGCCTACTAAGCCTATACGTAAATGTCGGCCTGAACGACTGAAAGGCACCTTAATAAAGGAAAGTAGTTTTAATATGTAAAAATTTTAATGTTGTTACGACATTTACGTATAGGCTTAGAAGGTGCCCCTAAGAAGACGTTTTTGATTCAAAGAAAAGAGGATTGATCATACCGGGGAGCACTTGGAGCACAATCATGGCCCCCACATAATAACGTGAGCACCCAGGCCAGGATCTCTAGCAGGCCCACTAAAGATCCCCACACACCGACACGATACTGCGGGAGCAGTACAGGGATTAACGCGGGATCAAGTCATGTGGCGGGATATAGGTAAGAGTATTCACACCGGGCGGTGTGACAACTCATATGATTTGATCCCATGTCGATCTCGCAACCGCTCCCGCAGTATCGCGTTGGCGTGTTTGGACCTTAATACTGAGTTAAACATGACGCAGCGGGCCCCTATAGTCCCGGGCCCCCTCGCTAGAGCCTTATCGGCCCCACCCCCTTGTGGGGGCTATGAGCACAAGGCGCGAGGCGCCAAGTTCAAGAGGTGCAAAATTTGAAAGTAAACAATAAATTATACTATAATAAATAAAATAACAGTCTTCTTAATTATTGTTGAGAGAGGGGTGCATGATATGTGTTGTGCTCCAGAGCGCTACTAACACAGTCCCGTCACTTTTTACACTACTATCATTTTTGCGAAGGGTGACGGTGCACTTGATCCAAAAATAAACCCAATTACCTATATTTTATATAATCGGAATGGTATTTAACTAATTACGATTGTAGCATCTAGCATGGGCGACTTGGACGACGACCGATTATGTTCTTTTTCTACACCTATTTAGTTATATGGTGACTATTAGCATTTTTTCAGTGAATAATAGTACGGCCGTGAGTTATGGATTTTCATAAATCACTGCTAATTTAATATAACATTGATCGCGTATATTCGTAGATCATTTAAAGTTCAACATAAGATTTAACGAATTTGAAGTGACCGATCCAACTTATCTATATGATCTAAAATCTCGAAAGAACCCGAGCTATATGATTCCGAAGAATTCCGACATGTGTATCGCCCGGCTGTATGTGTATCGCCCGCCATATTGTTATAGCTGATCAGCTGGTGCTTCGTTGCTTCATCGAGAACATCACAATTTTTTTTGTTTAACATGTGTCGAAGGTGTAGAAAAAGTATAGTATTATATTCGCGATTATGGATATTATTCACTCTGATGAATAATGTCATAATCGCTCATATAATAATATACTATTTACATAACAATTTTTACACCTGTAGCAGTCAATTCAAGGGCCCTTTTCCTGGCTGATACTAATACTAAATCCGCAAATACTATAACATGCTCGTCAATATTTTTTCAAGGAACTAGTGATGTGGGGATGTTTGTGCCGTCCTGGACGTTTTCGATTTGTATAAATATTTTCCCGAAACTAAAGGCAAAACTTACAGGTTTTTAATTAGTATTAATTGGTGTTAGCCCATATTACTAATAATGATGTATCAAAGAAAATTGAACAGACAGCAGTAAATGAATATAATGAGGAATTTAATAAAACTCAAATATTAAGATAAAATAAAATTTTTATTTTTATTAACAACTTTGAGTTTTGTCTTGATCAATAATAATCAACAATATAATTGGTCTATTATAATCTATATGACTGCCTTTATGATTCTGAAGAAGTCATAAGTGACGATGAAAATATCTGCTTCAAAATCTGCGGCAGCTTCGTTAAATCGGTGCAAACGTACCCATGGCCCGCAGGTAAGCTTGCTACCAACCTATAAATATAAACTAATTAATACAAGTAAAATTTATGAAAATGTCAACCTACCTCTCTGCTTGGTCCCCTAAACTACCAATAAAAAGAGCATAAGCATTAACTTTCGGTTGGGCAGTTAATGCTTTGCCTAACCTCGCGGCCGGAATCCCATACCTCTGCAAATTGGCATCGGACAGAACGACGACAATATTTTCATCGCTATCTTCGTCCACCAATGAATTCACAGCTAATTCGGTAGCCTCCAAAGTGTTATCACCTGCCCAACAATACTGAGAATGTGCGTGCATCACCTGTAATTGACCAACTCGTAAAAAAGGTACTTCATTAGCGTTAATTAATTTTAGGTTACCCTGATAATATCCAAACGTTCATTATTGTTTTTGGGTGGCTCCCCTTTCTTAACGAACACAATCTGATCGGTTTCACCCGAATGTCCAATGATATCGTACTGTATCTTATCATCAAATTGTTCAAACGCTTCCATTACAAGCACCACAGCCTCCAATTCACGATCCAATCTTCCGTCGTACGAATTAAAGCGATACATGCTCCCGGAAACATCAACAACCAACCTAAAGTGTTTGGGTTTCATTTGTGGGGTTCCCAGCTCAGGATCATTCTCCTTGCGTCGCCGGTAAATGTTCTTTTCACCCAGAATCCCATCAATTAGTTTAATATCGTCCAATTCCCCAGTGGTTTGATGTCTGTTCCACTGCCGTTCTTTATTTTTGGCTTGCAAAGTTTCCAAAATCATCCGTAATGACTGTACTTGTCTGGTTACAGCACCGGAAAACTGCTCATACAAGTTTGCATCATAGTGACTCATTCCGATTTCCTTCAACTTCTCCTGAAACGCTTTCTTCCCCATTTCTCTAGCAGCCCGTTGAATGTGTTCGGGCACAGCAGCCTTCTCCTCATCAGATAGCTGATGAACAGTATGGCCCTTGTCTAATCTGTAGGGCCCTCCCTTGCCACCTAATCCCGCAGTGTCCCGTCCACCAGTACCTCCAGCCCATGTGTTTCCTCCAACATGTGGATCATTCTTCGGGTCTTCTTTCCCGTGCTTCGGAGCAGATGTATCTAAACCACTTACACGCTCTTGAGTAACTTGCAAATACTCCTTGGCACGTTTTGATTTGATATATTCCATGGTGAAGACGTTTTGGCTAGAAAATCCATGTTTGAATAGGATTTGTCCGACTGTGTCTACCATTTCTGGGCTGTAACGATCAAAGTCGAAGACATTGAAGACTACGTCCTCCAAATCAGCTCCAGGAAATTGCTATCAATAGAAAACAATTAATAGCACATATCATACAAAATAACGTGTTTAACGTGTTTTCTTAGGTGTTACCTGTAAATGTTTGATGATATTCACAACTTCTCTTGTCGAGTATGGATAATTAACCAATCCCTGATCTGCCATACTTCTAAGTTCCCCGAAAACATCCACCAATCTCTGGATAATCTCAACTGGTACATTGGGTCCGTACTGTTTCAACATATCAATCTCTGACTGCCTTGAAGGATTATCGACAGCGTGACTACTGAAAAGATCCCCGAGTGATCCGAAAAAGTCATTACCCAAAAACGGAAAGCCGGGGCGATTTGCTAAAACCACAATGCGGAAGTCCGGATGAGTCCCAATACAATTCGCTCCTAAATCGTCTTTGTCTTTAACTATACGTCGTCCATCACTAAGGATCATACGGCCGGTCTCCACCAGCGTCTTCAATATGCATGTGACGTGAGTTGGCGCTTTATCCGCTTCATCGATTACCAAGACGTAACCGTTTTTTATCGCCCTAACGAGTGGACTATCCTCATGCACTAACAATCCGTCCTTCACCGATGGCTGTATCGTCAGCGTCTGCACGGTGGTATCACGATGCAATTGGATGTACTCCCGTGGCCGATTCAAAAGCTCCAAAAACCGATCGATAATTTTATTCTTGCCCACACCCTGATTTCCAACCAACAGCAAATGGTAGCCGAGTTGGAAATCTTGGAGCAATCGTTCCATTAAATTAATGTGCTGCGGAACATCGTAGAATAATACATTAGGTACCTTTGAATGGGAATCGGTTTTGTACAGTTCCGTTGAAGCACTACCTATTGTTACCACATTATCATTAATGCGCCAGTTGATTGGTTCCGTAGTGGTTTCCGATTGATGGATTCCCACGTTACGCATGGTCTTTTCAAGGGCATCCCGGGCAAGGGAGGGCAAGAATTTAATCATGAACGTCTTTTCAACGGTGTCGTATGCATCATCGGTTGGATATTTTTGCATACGTGCGGCGATTCTTAACAGTTGCCGTGTCGATAGGTGGCCGGCAAGATTTTTTAATGTTTGATCCGGGTTTTCACGTAGTGTATGCGCTAAATTTATGATTTGGTACAGGGGTTCTGGTATTGGGCCGTACTTTGTCGTTATAATACGCATTTCTTCCTGTTTTGTAAGAGGACGCACCGAGTGGAAGACAAATAGGCTTAGTACCTCTGGCGATAGCCAATTGATACCTCCATGCAACTGTGGCGGATCAGCGATTGCTATTATACGAAAATCAGGATGAATTTGCATTACCCCGCTAGAGGTTAGCTCGTTTGCCGTTAAGCCAAAGTCGTTTTGGAAGAGTTGAAAGCTCTCAGCGCTTACCAGTCGTTTACCATCGTGCAGTTGAATTTCCCGGTCATGTACCAACCGGTGAAGTACAGATAAAGTACTTGGGTGTATACGATGAAGACCATCCAGAACAGCAATTTTCCCCTCAAGGGCCGCTTCAATTAAAGGCGACAATTTCCATATGGTATCGCCGTTTTCCAACGTTGTCCGTTGTTGGATTAAATCCCGAGATGTCATATCCTGATAGAGAACGATCGATTCAACTTGTTTTCCTAATATTTCTGCGATTTTGTTCACCAAAATACTTTTCCCACAGCCTCGCGAACCAACTATGCATAAATCAGCAACCGCATTGGTTTGCATAATCTCTTCGAGCAGCTTGTTCTGATATTCGGTTTCAATGTAATTCTCCGTAACCTTTAATGGTTTCCTTGTTAAAAGGGCCTTTACCTTTGCGCCGATTGATGCAGACGTCGTCGGTGTAACTTGGAAACTTTGCCAGAGATCTTCTACCTCCTTGATTCCATCTTTCATAAATATGTGATAAGGATAAATGCGATAAAGCAGATCGTAAACAGTCAAATCAGGATTTGCTTCCTAAAAAAAATATTTAGCCACAAGAACGAAATCTTAGTAACAGCGTCTTTCCTACCAGGATTCTTGCAATTGTTGGTAGATTATCAATGGGGAAATCAGGAAGGCCCAATGTGCTTGCTTCCTTGCTTAGCATACCAAATGCCACTGACAGTAACTGTTCCATTTTATCTTTCGGTGCATTCGGTACCAGAATCAACAATTCTTGGAGCCATTCCTGAAATACCATAAACGCATAAGTAAAATAAGCTGACACAATAAGGAAAACATAAAAAAAATCGATAAGAATAAGCACCCTAGGGCCATCAAGGGGGAGAGATAACATCGCACTTCTTATAACCTTGCAATGAAATCAAACGAAAAGTTAAATTGAATGTTACAATGATTATCACCGTCAACACGAAAACGCTTTAATGGTTTTCAAACATGCCACTTCATAACTACATACTACACTGAGTACGAAAACAATCAAATGCTAACACAAATCGAAGAAAAATTTCCATAAAATATTGTGTTTAAATGTTACTAAGAAGATATAAAAACGCTATTTCTTGGTCTTCATGAATAAGTAAAAAAAATCAAAGGGTCATATACCAAAAGCGCGGATCATTGCATAAATACAGCGCATCTAAGCAACCATGAGCCCCGGAAAATATGTGAACTAAATTGAACATTTTTGCGAGAACTGAACTAAATTGAACATTTTTGCGAGAATCAATCCCAGAGTGTTATTTTGACGCGGACACCCAATAAAAACGATGTGTGCTATAATTATAATATACTATTAAATGAGTGTATTATTGGGCATAGAATTCACGAGGGTGGGGGTTTACGTAACCAACCGAGTGAATTAGAACAATAATTCACGAGTTAAATACTATACTTTACTATTAGCAAAATTCATCACTATTTTTGACGATCTCCACAATAAATTATAAAAGTGATGAAACCGCTGTTTTTGCGATGACATTTAACAACGTTTTTACGGTAGTGTCTGAGAAAGATAACTATAAAATAAATCAATCTTATTGGTTAATTACTCCAAAAACAACGATACCTAATGGTCCGGATGGCACTTTGACACTAGAAATCAGCTGTTCCGAATTGCCCTATTCCATGTTTGCCTCTGCCATTAGCTTGCACTGCACCTTGCAATCCCAGTAATGCGATTGGATTAGGTACTCGATAACTGTGCTGTGGATCAACCGATGAACGATCAAGATAGACCCGACCGAAAGACTAACTCACCTAAACCTAACCTACAAATCTAAACCTGAACCAGTGTACCTACATCAAACGCACGGTATAGAGATATCTCTATACCGTGCATCAAACGTAAACCGAGCGTAAACAATGCGCAATGCGTTTGCAATGGAAAGAAAATCAGCTGCTCCGTTTGTTAGATACATGCGCGACTATGTTTGGTATCGATGGCATTATGAATAATAAACACGTATCCATTGCATTATGAGTCCATAATGTCATAGATACGTCACTATTAAACACTAATTTAATAATCACAACAATGAAGAAACTGATTGATATGAAATAATTGAGATATTGGGTAGTCGTGGATAAAATAATTTATACTTGAACAAGTAGGTACATAACTTTCGTGTAAGTATGTTCAAAATTCGAAGGTAATTTATATTCCCAACACACCCACCAAGTCTTGTTCACTTAGATTTAGAAGGACTGTATTGATTTTTTTGGAATGGACGTTATTTTAGTTATTCAGTTATTCTTGGAACACCCACATTGTTTTGAACACCCACGTGCTGCATCTATATTTGAATTCGCATATATTCATTTGCAATTTGTAATTTTTAGTGTATTGTGTATATGATAGTATAATATGATATATTATATCAAATATTTATAGCTACATTTGGACTTCGGAACAAAAACTTTGTGATTTTGACTGATGAGTTTTTAATATTTATGCGCCGCTCATCATCAGGTGTCATTTATAACTAATTATACATAATTACAATAACACAGATTATCAAGGTCTCTAATGATATACTCGTACCAAATGGCACTGAAATGAAAAATGAAGCAATAGCTGTAGTCGAAAAAGTTCGATTCGCTTGATTCAGACGATAGCCATATCTACTGTAAGTAGGGGTAAATGGAATTGCTATGCTATATCAATGCAGTGTCTGGTAAATGTGAAAAAAGGCGACAATTCTTTTCCTGCAGTGCTCTCTGATATAAGATATGTTATGTAAGGAAAAATAACTTTGCTGTCACAGTGGCAGGGTAGGTATTAATAAATCATTCCCTGAAGCTCGACTTTTCTGTCATCAATATTTTATACACGGCTATGTAGGGGGTGTCGTGATTTGAACAAACTTTGAACAAAATTCAAATATTTTGCATATAACATAAAGATAATTAAAAACTCCAAATTTACTATGATTTATGCAAGGTTTAGGTAACCTCTTTAAATAATTATTGTGCAGGTTTTGTTTTGAAAAGTTTTTACTGCGCTGGAAAACATAAAATCAGCACGCGAGCTCATAAAATTCACGACAAAATGTACAATTGTAAAACTTCATAAGGAAACTTTTTAACTACAATGCATAATATGCAAAGACAGTAACAAAGACTAATTATACATATTATTCGACAAATTATGATTAAAATTCCATTCGTTTTTAGACAGAAGAGATCAAAAATAATCTCGTTTGGGTTTTAATATACTTCTTCTAATTTTAAAGTTTTTATTGATAAAACAAGTAATTGTTTATATAATTAAGGCATTACAGATCCTGGTTTTATGAAATTTTGCTACTAACAACACTATCGCAATATTCGTTCTTTTTAATAACGTCCGGAAGAAATATATGAAGTTGTCGTTTCGTATCGTGCTTGAAACTATTAACTCGTTGTGTAGTGGCGGTACGCTCATCGGGGTAGTAATTTTCCTGAACGATTGAATTAATTTGTAACGTAGGTTCGGCATTACCAGTCGCAAGTCCTTCAACCATCGAATAATCACTCGCAATAGACGGCGTTTGTGTGCGAGGGAGTGCGACTTGCGGAATTATTGTTTGCGTAGCTGTACGACTGTAAGGTTTTTTAATGGTTGCCGTAATATTTCCTACATCCATTTGAACTGGCCCAAACAAAGTTGCAGTTTTATTCCCATGAGTATTTTTGGCCAAATCCAACCACACCAACACCCTGTCACTTAACGATGTATCTTTTACCGGTTCCAATAACTTTTTGCAATGAATGTCCGTATTGTCAGACATAAAAGTCTTAATTGTTGTCAATCGTTGAGTATGGAGTCCTCCTGTTGGTTGAAACACAAGTTCCTGACACTTGATCCCATCCGCCGGTATCACATCAATCGTATAAGTGCGTCTCATTTCTTTGTCTTGATAAGCATCGTAATAGTCGCTCCGTCGCCGTGTGTTTCTAATCGCTGTCGCAGTTTGAGCTGATTTCCGGCAAGCGCCGGGAGTAATTGGTATTCGTACTGTTGAGATGTTCATGTTTAATTGATCGTTGTCATCATGTTTTAACTTAAACTCGTATTTTTCACGTTTAACTGTTTTCCTAATTTTTCTATGCGTCTTTGTGTTTTTGCACTCAACTTTGTTGCTTTGCACGTCCGCTTGTGCGTTGAGAACAGCATGATGATGTCCATCAGTCCAAATTGTTTTTACGAACAAAGGTTTTTTGCTTGTTTCCCAATGCACTGTCATCTTGTTCTTGTTTGCTTGTTTTGTAGTTTTATGTGGACGGGTTTGATACTTCCGACCTGTAAAGGAATAAGAATCGAAATGGGAATAATATTTGGAATAGGAATGTGTCCTGGAAGCGAACGAACAAGCACGCGATTTCCCTTTCGCGTTCGCGGGGACAGGCACGACCGATACGTAAGGACATTTGCCCGGAAATAAGACCGCAAAACCGGTTAATGTCTCACAAAAACCTCTAGCGCATGGAGCACCCTCACTGCGCGCGTATTCAAATCAACTAAACGGTTCTTATTTTATTTTCGAAATTTATGATATTTGCGTATTTACCTGATAATTGTTGACATTTACATCTCTGGCTTGGAAACGTGAACGCAAAGGCGGGTCTAATGGATTTCCTCGATATCTGAAACACGATAAAATAATTAAACCAGAAACAAATTGTTTAAATGATTATATCTTACTTGGGAACAGGTAATCCTAAAGCTATCACTCGAAAATCTTCATTAACACGTACCAGTTTCCATTTCTCCAAATCTTCTTTGGAATATTTCTGCAAAATTAAGTTTACCCCCGGGTTTACCACTGGGTTTGATATATTACCTCCAATAACCTATCATATCGTTCAGGTGGAATAAGCAATCTACCATCCTCCAAATGCATTTCCCTATTTTCCAGTAAATTATTCAACACTGGCAGCACATTTCTTTCGGCTTTCTCGATACCTTCAAGAATCAAAACTCTTCCTTCTATTGCTGCCCTAACTGCACTCTTAAATTACAAATTACATATTTACATATTCCAAAAACAGTTGATGTAGGCAAGAGGTAAGCACTTACCTGGTCGAAATATAAAGCTGTCCCTTGCAGAATTTCCCTTCGCTGCTTTAAATCAGACTCGGTTGTGTCCCGACTTAAAGCAACATATTCATGTTCCCGATTCGTGAGCTCTAAGTACTGCATTGCAATGTTCCTCCTTCTGGGACCGGGCGGCCCCAACAGGAATATATCCTGCTTTAAAATATCCTTTTGCATCATCCATCGTAAATGATGCAATGTGCTTTGACTTAGATTATCGTTATCTTTAATATAACAATGTTACAAGTGTTACATCGCGTTAAAATGAAACGAAAATTGCATGAGGATATGAAATATACTTACAATAATTTCTTGGTACATATTGAGGTACTTTTGTTTCCTTAACATCTTTTGTTATACCACCGATTGCCACCGTATTAGAAGAAATATATGCACGAACATTATTCAAAACTAAACTGGGATTCTTTAAACATCGTGTTAACACTTGTATTCGACGTGAAGTTGCGTACATTATATCACAGATCTAGATAATTGATATTTACTTACAATTCACTAAATACATCTAAATATGAACACAACAAAATGTCGATGAATGTGGAAAATCCAGGGAAAATCACGTAATAAACTTAAAAATTAGTGAAACAAATGCTACATTGCGGAACGAACACGGCATAGATGAACACGGGTACAAAGGTTTGTGGCATAGGTTTTGGGTTATGTTTCGATAGTTCGAGGTTCGAATGTGTTCGGTTAGTGCTATGTTGGTTGCCTATATAGAATATCCATGTCTCTAAAAAATCAGTACACCTCACAACCATCCGACAATAAACAACGATTTCATAGAACTCTCCGATTTTTCGTGATACCTACAAATTTTGATTAGAAAGTGGAAATTGTACAGAAATTTAGTGCTAAAACACAACAAAATGTAATCATGTCGAAAATAATATTCAACGAATAAGTGGGATGGTTTTATAGTTTTATGGTTATAATTTATACCATTAACTAAATTACGAAATGGATAACTTTTTCAACGTATCTTTTGAAACCGTTACATCGATCACCAAACCAAATCATGTTAAAACATGTGCTAAGGTTAAGAAAAATATTAGGGAAGTAATCATTAATGGAATATTGGAATATGGAAAGCAATTTTCATTAATCATATACCTACTAACCTATACAATTATATTTTATCTAATAATATTTGTCATTAATCACGTTTATTGGAGTCGAAACAATTTTCATATGCAGTATAGCAATCACCTAATAAACTCAAAGGAAACTAAAGTAAACCATTTCACTGGCCAAAGTGACAACTTAACTTAATATCAACATAATCATATTTTCTTGTCTTGGGCTATTACTGGAACTAATGTACCTTTACGATACGGCTTTAGAGCGATGCGATGCAATCAACCATCAACCATTAAATATACAAAACTGACAAATGTGACAAGCACGCGAGATTTAAAAGGCATGTACAAGCTTAGGTACTAAGTTTGTGTCTTGTGCTCGACTCCTTAACAAGTTGTATCGTTGTGTCACACCTTTAGTTCGTTTTCACAACTGAAACATCATCATACAACATGATAGTAAGAACTGCATTATTCTGCATTACTGCAGTCGCTGTTCATTGTCGGCTCATTCCAATATCGGATGAAGACGCCACGATAAGACAATCCTTAGCTAGGTGCATAGCTGCTGCAAGCGAACAATATTTCAGCGAATTTGAAATACTGACAGTATCGTTAGCGCCTAACCTTAGCAATACAAAGTACTCGCAATCATCTTCCCTGGACGGCATGTTACTACCTGAATTGTTCAGCAAAGAAAAGTGGTCGGTTTTGTTAAAGCAGCCGCAGCAAGGACGTCCTTTGCATATACGAAGTTACTTGAACTATCGCCGAAGTGATAGTTACTTGTTGCAATTAAGAAGTTGGCTGGAGATTAACATTCATTTGATGTATTTGAAGAAGCAAACTTCATGGAATCCCCACGCAAAGTTTATCGTCATTTCAGTAATGCTGTACGACAACATTGAACAAATCGTTGAGTATTTAATTAAAAAGATGTGGAAGCAGGACATACTCAACGGCGTTGTTGTGTTTCCAGACCCAAATATGAAGGCCGTGTTTAATATTTATTCCTGGTTTCCCTTTGCGGATGGCTCTTGCGGTGATCAATATAATAAAATCGAGAAGATTGGTACTTGCTATTTTGAAATTTTAAAGAATCAAAAGGAATGGTTCGCGAACAAGATACCCAACAAGATGAACAACTGTTCCCTGAAGGTGCGTACTTTTAGTTATCCACCGTTTATTGTAAAGCCAGAACGCATAGAGGGAACAAATTATTATCGTATAAATAAAGGTCTGGAGGCGCAAATGCTGAATATGCTCAGTGAGACTGCGAATTTCTATATGCAATACGAAATTGTTAATAGTAGTGAAAACTGGGGTGAGTTCAATAGGATCAACTTGAATATGTCTACGGGAATTGTTGGCGGGCTTTATCGGGGTGAAGTTGATATTGGTATAGCTTCCATGTCGGCTACAAGTGAAAGAAATGCCTTTTTGGATCCCACTTCAGCATATTTTCAAGATTCGATTGGTTTTTGCGTACCACACGCTGCGGAACAAACGCAATGGCGGAAACTTGTCGGTATTATGACAACAGCAATTTGGATCGGCATCGTTATCACTCAACTCGTAATTACGATAATTACCAAAGCCCTGAGCAACAAGGATGAAAAACTCATTTACCGAGACTATGGAGGTGTAGCAATGAAACTTGTCGCTATATTAGTAGGAAATGCTATCAACATTCAACCAACAACAATGCAAGTACGGCTGTTCCTCTTTCTTTGGATTATTTTCAGCTTGCATCTTGATACCGCTTATCAGACTTATTTAATGAGCACGCTCACAAAACCCCAGTACGGATATCAAATAAAAGATGTCCAAGATATTATTGATAGTAACTTGGAGATTTTATTGATGCCGTCTACTGCCAATTATTTTAGTGGTACGGATACTTCCAAATACAGTACACAAACACAGGAAATCATGAAACGTTTCAAGGATTGCGAGTTTCTCGATGACTGTCTCAAGCGAACTGCTTACAAACGCGATTGTGTCATTGCTGCCAGTCGTTTGTATATTAAATATGCTAGGAGCAGTTATATTTCGAAGAATGGACATCCCTTGCTGTACTGTCTGGAGGATGCAATTGTTACTTACCCAGTTGTTGCTTATATGCGGCGTGGTTTTCCCATGCAGAGCAAGTTTGATAACGCCATAAATGCTATTAATAGTGCTGGTTTTCTGCAGAGTTTTGAGGAGCATTTATTTCAGAAGAAAAAGTTTGCTGAAGGATTTAAAAATGATAGTTATTCGGAGGATGACTTTCTAGATGTTGACAAAACTAATTTGTTGACATTAGAATACCTGCATCCTATCTTTTTGATGTTGTTTATGGGATATTCTGTTAGTAGTTTTGTATATTTGTTAGAAATTTTTGTCAGTAAATACGGAAATAATGTTATGGGTAGATTTTTTAGCACTCGTGATTGATACAGCACTTTTGTGAAAATGAAATTATACCATAATTGAATAAAGTGAATAATATTGCTGTTGTCAAAATTTATTTTAAGAAAATTAATGATTAACAATATGCAATTAAGTTATTAGAAGTTTAAGTCTTTTAATTATTGCTATATTGTGTTTCTATGTGGATAATTTTACATCGTAATTGATAATTATTACTCTGCAAGCTGCACAATTAGTCCAATATATTATCATTATCAGTAATTAAAATATTTGCGTCACAACTTGCGAATTGCGCTAGCGGATGCAAACAAATATCCTGGTTTACGTCATTGATATTCATTCATTAACAAACTATCGATATAAGTATTTTCATTGTGAATTTTTATACTTTGAGGGCTTGGTTTTTTATCCTGTTTACTGTTTACTATTTATGACGCTGATATATGTTTTCCTGGTAAACTTGCAAATGCAAATTTCGATAACAAACATAATAGTGGCAATAATATTGCCCAAAATATATAGCAAAAAACTGCATCCGTAAATTACGATATCTGATTTTTTCTCTTCAATCATATTGTTCTTACTGTAAGCAATTCTCTTTTGTGATTCGATTTCCAATAACGAGTCACGTGTCCATTTTATTATAAATCCCCCTAGAAATATGGAAATGTTAGTATTTTTAGGAAGAAACTCAAGTTCAAGTGTTTGATTATTTTGAAATCCTTGCCATTCTGCAAATATCCAATAATAATATCGATTGCTTTCCAAAAGGGGAATGCTGGAGCTATGGCCCAAGCATGTGGAGCGGATCTGATCGGTTCAATTGTAATTCGCAAATTATCGGGATTATAGTCGAATGTTTTCTGTTTCGGACGTATATAATCGATGCATTTGTGCAAGGATTTATATTGCAACAAACTTTTCTCCTCAATGATTCCCGCTCTATTTTCTGTGATGTATTTTATTTGATCGCATAAACCTTTAACTGATATGCCATTACTAAAAAAATTACAAAGAGCGCAAAAAGAATTTTATTGGTATATTGATTTTTTCAGCAAAGAGATATTTTTCAGACACGAGAACCTGCATGAATATGTAGATATGGTGTTCATATTCTTCATATTCTTATGTGTGCGGTGCAGTTGGAAAAATGGTATATTTCATACTTATGTTACAAACTGAGATGGATGTTGGGATGTTGCATATGAGGGAGTTGCAGCAGGATAACTTACGAGTGTAACAGATGGTTAAGAAAATGTGTGCTCGACGCAAAAGTTATTTTAGTTCAGTTCTGTATTGTGTTGTTGGAGACTTTCTGACGCGATACTTGATTATAGCAGGAATCAAGTATCGCGTCAGTTATTCAACTTTTGGTACTTTGTAAAAGTACTTTTTGAATTTTCGTTTGCCAAAAAAGATACTGTGACGTCAGCAGATAAAAGTTAAATAGTTAATGTATTCTTACCGATCGACATGAATTAGAAATGGGTCCTTATCTGAAAACATTTCCGCAAAAAGTTTCATTTTTCTGGTTTTATCAATAACAATTTCATATCCATTCTCAACGAGCTCTTCACCGCTGTGCGGTTCCAAATGGGGAGGTCGAACGAGTATGGAAGCGAGTATAGACTTGTATGACGTTCCCAGGACAATGCAGGTCATAAATAACACAAGTAATAATATGAATGGACTCCAGAAATGCCCAACCATTTTGCTAGAAATTTTCACATTCGTTTGCTCCACCAACAATCTTAAGCACATCTACAAAATAAAATCGCATTCAAACAGAAGAATAACCAGAAAATTTAAGAGGTGCTTAGACGATATTATTTTTACCAGAAAACTAGTTCCAAAATCCAATTGAACGAAAGTTTTAAGAAATAAGGAGATGACAATGAGAAAAATAAGTATCGTGATCCAGACAATATATTGAAATGGTACAAAGTAAAGTTTCATAAAGTTCCATATAGAAATGCGACACACGTAGAGAAATGTCAAATCTTCGTATCGTATAAATTTGGAAAACGTCGTCAATGTGTAACGCTTATAATTGACACTAACACCGCCAACGACTAGATCTGCACTACCATTTAGAATATGTGCGAAAACATCCCCTTCACCACCAACGGTAAAATACGTAAAGTTAAGGTGTTGGCTAAGCACTTCCAATAATTTCCATTCAGAACCGGCGAGATCCTTGCAGTGTAAATTATCATCATAATGACCACGACAATACATGTATGGAAAAAATTCATTGTGGGCGAATTTCAAGAAATGCCCTTGCAAATTCCGAAAGGAACCCGGATAGATGTCCAATTTTGATAACCTACTCGTGGTACTATTAGTTTCTTCAATAAGAGTCAGTTTTTCAGCGTATGGGCCACAATAATAGCATTTATTGTAAACCACCACATAGTGCGGTTGGGTCATGTTCATTATCACAACATTTCCGGCGTATTTCAATTCTTTCAAGTCCCAAAACTTTAGGTCGAAGCTTACGTTCTGTTTCACAATGAATATGACGGAGTGATAGAGTATGACGTTGCCGTAAATGTTCAAGTGCTTTTCGAAATCTAATGGATTCTCCAACAATACGAGATGAACAAACTTTATACCGTTGGGTCGTTTCAGCCCTTTGTAATTTGGTCGCGAAGCATTAAAGCTTGTTATGGATTGTTCCAAGCCCAAAGAGATGTTCGCTGCGATTCGATTTGCCATAAATGCATTGCATGCATCGAAATGGATAATAAAACTGAACTTTTCAAACTTTCGAAATACGTCCACCAAATATTCAACATGAAAATCACTGATGCTTCCTACATCTTGCACATGTACAGTTAGAAACATGTACAGCAGGATGAATCCCGATCTGATTAATACCGACATCGTCAAATCGCTACGGCTAAAAAATCTCTCTCAGGTGCGCTTTATATAGGTATAGGTAGCCCCTCCAGCCCCTCCAAGGTTAATTGTATGTACTTGGGCAAACTTGGATTAATGGATTCGTCAAACAATGTTTATTAATATTAATTTGCCTGGGAATTTCCATGTGCGATGCTTAAGGTGCTTTGAAGCTTTTTAATTACCAAACGACTGGCGTGCTGCATGTTGATATTGCTTCGTAATGAAAATTAACAATTATTTGATTTTAATTAATTTGTTCCCTGTATCTTGGCTTTAGTGTCTTGGGCCCCATAATTTATAGAACATTGAGGCAGCTGTTTGTAACAATGCGTACCTAAATAACGATAAGAATGTTAGTCTGATAAACATTTTTCATTTCATTCATTGTTTGTTATTCTATGCATTCGGAATCGATTGCTTTTAAATAAATCGGTACGGGCCGCATCCCTCAACTTTCCTTTAAAGCAATATATTTTGATCAAAACATCAACGTTTCTAATAGGATGCGTAGTTTGTGAGATATTAATTAGCAACACTTCACAATGAGGATAGAATATTACTATGATGACGCTCTAACATCCTAGACACTCAAAACTGACAATATAACATTGTATGAAGCATATGAAAGTTAGTTATAAACGAAATGTGTAATATAGAGAGTATTAAAAAAATATGCAGTATACAGGGTGCTAATATTTTTTTTAAATAAGACTTATTGAATTAGGAGTTGTTTATCCTACAGTCTAAATTTACATTCATAATATTTTTGGAAATTATTTTACAGAAAAAAATCTCTTTCTCACTGGGAGTTGAACCCAGATCTTCTGATATCTACTGCATTAATCGAAGAGAGAATTATTCATATTAATGTGAGTGATGTTATTTTGAATACTAGCGCTCTGAGACTCGAGGCGATACCATATCGGTATATATGTTACCGCTAAAGCTCGAAAGCCATTAATGTGCACACTAACTAGCTAATCTGCAGATTAACTGATTTGATGCGTTAAAGTGCGGATTAAAGAGTTTTTCGCATTTTACTTAGGTAATGTGCACATTAACGGCTTCCCTATTGTTAAAGTTCAAAAGTTTTGACATAATCTGCAGAATATTAATGTATTAGGTATTAATGTCACATTCGGTCCCAAACCAAGTACGTTAAAACCAAGTACGTTTTGTGTGTTTAGACCAACCTCTCGGTAACCCCAATAAGGACTAACCTTATTGCCACCCAAACCAAGTACGTTAAAAGTGCTGTTGTTCGAGCAAAGCCTTTATTTTCAATTTAACGAGTGCCTGGTAGGTAATGTGCAGATTATCTTGGTAATTTGAAGATTACCTAGGTAAATTGAGTAATGAAACAATTTTCGGCACTTTAACGGATCACCCTAGTTAATCTGCACATTACCTAGGTAATCTGCAGAATAACTGATTTCCGCACTTTAGCGGTAACATATATACTAGCCGGACTCGAATGTCGAATGTGTGATACAACTATATGGACTAGATATGCAAGAGGTCTGGGTATGATTCCCAGAGGGAGAGAGAGAGAGAGAATTTTTCAAGTAATAATTAATTTCCAAAAATATTATGTAGGATAAGCAACTCCTAATTCAAGTATGTTGACAATTTAACATTTAGAAAGAGATAGATACTCGTATAAACTGTGTCTAAATGTAGAGTAGGTTGTTGTAAAGTAAATGAATTGTGAAGGTGCATCCGAAACCAAACTGTTTTATTGATCCTTTGAGGGAAGGAAGTATATAGGCCTGCAGGAGCGTTGCAGGACGTTGACCCATGACCTCCAAACCATCCCAATCCTTTTCCTTCCTTGCACAAAATGCACACTGAGAACCGCTACCAGCAGAAGCGGAAGCAGATAACACAATGGCGCAAGCTCGCCCCATCTACCACCTACTACAAGTCAGGAGTTTCAGAGGCACAAGGCCTACGTTACTATATTGCGTCTTTGCTTTTCCACACAGCACACTTCAGGGCAAGTGCTTCAAGCCAAACATCTTAGTCCATAATTTAATGTGTATACATATATGTATAGGTACTATAGGTGGAATAACTTCAGGTTCACTTCTCGCTTTTGTTGGCATATGCACGTTGCATGCAAAATAAGGGGCAACTTGTTAATTAAAGTATTCATAGAAATACTTGATAGTTCTAAGTTCTACAATGTAACAAACCGCCGTTGGAAAACACTTGCAGTGGATAAAGTGCATTCGCGCTTTTGTGCACTCACTTCTTTTGTCGGTTGACATGCGGAAGGGGGAACTTTATTGCGTTGAACAGGAGATTTAGCACACTGCAAGGTTGTGAAGTTAACAAGAAAAATCCAACTTTCAAGGGCCTTAAGGATCGACCTTATGTTCCAGTATTGTTTTCCCGTTTTTTTTTATCATAGCCGCTTTTGTGCAATTGCCACAGGGAGCCTTTGTAGGTACCTAATTTTTTATGATGAAAAGTTCGCTATCAAAAATATATGTGGGAATCCATCTACAGGGAATTAATTTTGTAGCCGATGATTGACAGTTTCCATGTCGAAAAGTTGAAACAAGATAAATATTTCGGTTATGGTTACACCGCATGGATATCAGAGATCGCAAGACCATTCGCTCGACACGCTTCTTTTCAGTCGAGAGCCGGTATTATCGAACCGAAACGGAAAACCTAGGCCGTGGCCACCGCCTGAGGAGCAGATGAGGGTTATGCGCGGGGACTGTGGGCGCTGCGTCGCTGACGTCGGGGTGTTTCCATAGCAAATGACGTCATCATATAGAGGTACGCTCCAAGCAGCCTCAGAAAAACTACGCTAGTGGCAGCAAGAGCGGCTCTCCCTGCTCCTGGTGAGAAAACTTGTAGTGCGTCGGCGTTTGGCCTCTCTCGCATACCACACAACATGTTCGGCGCACGTTCCGTCGTTTTCACATTTCATTTAGCAATGATGGCGGCCGCAGTTTCCCGCTGGCTAGTGTCAGGTGAATATGCGTGGTGTTGACGTTGACATTTCATCCATCACAGAGGAACGGGCGCGTACGAGAAAATGCTGATGCCGCGATGCAGCCGCACAACGACGGCTGTACGTTTCTAAACTATTCCTAACGTATCAGTGCGTGTGGTGTATATATTACAATTCCCACAGTGACTCTGTTAGGATACGTCTTGTGTCACGCATAGGAAGTTTCGCATAATGTCACTATTAAGCGTCACAGGTTAGTAGTGAAATTGCGAACGTAATATTAACAAATATTCCTGCTCGCCCGTCCAAAGTAATTCCTTGATATTTTCATACTATCAGTTTTGCGTACGTGTGTACGCTATGTATCCCAATGTTGGGGTTGGGGTATTTACCGCTTCCAAAAGAAAAGCCCGGTGCATGGTCTACTTATACACGTACACCAACTTTCACAGCAATTGCGCGGGCATATGACATGTGCTCTCATGCCACATTTTGGGAAAGACAGTAGGCACTTTAGTATGATTTGGAGAACCGACTGATGATAACGTAGGGTAAAGCGATAATCGATGACCCATTAGAATATTCCCATGTTAAAGTTAAATAGCCTATAAGCACGAACTTGCTTAGACTTAAACCTATACCCTTATTCTTCTCAACGCCATGGATACAAGGGACGAACCAATCCTTGTTGTGGAATGCATAAATAATGAAATATGCGCTGGAAATACGCGTGTTTTCCTGGCCAAAATTGGATGTGTAGATAATACGAAATGGGGAAAACAAGTAGACTGTATGTATCATGGATTGATAAAGTACTTTTGCACTTATCTATAGAATTGCCGGGGTTTCAGTTTGGATCAAGTCGTGCATACTAGTTGAAAGGGTTTTTCCCTTGAATGTCGAAAGTCAAACTATTCGGTTATGATGTACTCGTATTCAAGAAACTAGAATAGAGAACGAATGCTTAATAACGTTCGAAACGTGACTTGTGTGCTTGTTGGATTTTTCGGCTTATCACTCACTATGTCGTATACAAATTTTCCCACAACCGCACTCAAACTATAATATAGGTAGATACTACAAATTTTATCGATCCTTGCTTTTGTCATTGTACCTACGAGGCTATTTATAGTGTGAATCATTGTATTTTGGGCGAAATAGAGTTAGTCCTTTGAACCGTCGTTGAATGCTAGGACATTTACGATATACACGGATCAGTGTCCACGCTGAAGTGAAACCAACCAAAATCGCAAAGCATGGAAAGCAACAAATAAACGTGTAAAACTTTTTAGTTTAGTAACACTAAAAAACGTGCTTTTATTAGAGTCGTAATTATTTAAACATCTCCATTACCTAATCATAAAATATCGAATTCATATTACTATTAAGTACTACTATTGTTTTGAGGCTAGACATTGTAAAAACATATAGTTTCATAATGACCTATCTTGCAACAGTGTGCTATAAAGTCAGTTGACTTTACACCGCACAGTGTGGTAATGAGCTGTCAAATAAAATAGGTTAGTGACATTGCATAGATAAAGTGAGACAGTTGGATAGAACCTACAGGACAAAGACGTAGCACTGTCTTTGTCCTGTAGGTTCTATCCAACTGTCTTACTTTATATACACTAACCTATTTTATTTGACAGCTCATTACCACACAGTGCGATGTAAAGTCAACTGACTTTATAGCACAGTGTTGCAAGATAGGCCATTATGAAACTATACGTTTTACAATGTCTAGTCGCAAAACAATAGTAGACTATTCCACTAAATATACAAAATTGTCTCATTTACTTTTGTCTATTTTACGTAGGTAAAATTGAAAAAAATATGTAGTTGTTTTTCTACCCAACTACGCAAAATAAACAAATACACACAGACAGCAGGCGCTGAAAACGAGTCTTTACGAACATTCCTTAAGTAACATAATGAAACATAATGAAACGACGAAAGTAAAACGCAACTTTATACTTTTTTAACCTCACTTATAGTATGGTGTTGCAATTTGGTTGCATCTCCTAATCGTATTACCGCCCGTATGAAGGTTATTAATTTTATTGTGTGACGAAATGAAACTGGAAAAGTAAATAGATCAGACTGAAGTTGGCTAGGAACTTGGCAACAGCCTGGATGTATACAACGATGCAACCAGATGAGCTAACTTGTTCTATGGGTTGTCCTCACGTTATTATTTCAGCAGATTTATTTTCTTTGCGAGTATATAAAATTTTTATACTCCCGCTACGCGGCTCGTTTGTAAATATTCCGCATCGTGCACAAAAATTAATTTTCCACTCTAATTACGTAATATACTATTAAAATTCTTGTCTTAAGACGTTTACTCGCACTAGTCCTTTAACTTGTACTTCTCTTTTAGTAAAAATCCTGGCTATGAATAATTCATCAATGAATTAGTTATAGTTATAACTATTCGTGAGGTTCATTGGCTAATAAAAGTTGTTGTTCATGGTAAAACGAAATCATCTCTCTATCTATAACAAGGATTAGTGATGAGCTGGATATAAAGAGAGGAAACTGATAGGATTGGTGTGACATTGATATATGAAGGTTCATGCCTTTCACTGATGTCTGTGACATGTTATTTACTTCCGAATTGGCAACCGCACTAAGTTCGGTAAGAGACCTATAGGAAGATTGGATAAAAAGCTCTAACGGTACGAGTTAACTCCAATTTTTTACTTTCCGAACAGATGCCGCAGGTTTAAAAGGAAATGATTGCATTCCTTGAAAATTTGGAACCTTGCGTAGAGGGTAGAGATTTTTACAGATGTCCCCTAATCCGCAGGTGTGTTTTTATGTTGTGGATAAGTGGTTCAATCGAAGAGAATTATGTAAAATAAATTTAAATAATTGTGCGATGCGAATCCGTATACCAGTCTTTTAATTGCGATGACATTTACCATCAGTTTCTATAGACCATGCGATCATAGCCGTTTTCCTGCGTTTTAAAGAAAAAAATATAAGACGGCTTGGGAACTGTCTTGCTCGTTTTACTATTCCTTTTGACAGTGCCCTCCTAACCCAAGTACGTACACAGCTGTTTCGGCCTTTCTATGAAGTTTATATTGTCATCGCCAATTTCTAGTGTCAGCGTGGAGAGTCGCTCTAGC
Source organism: Liometoxenus newtonarum (assembly GCA_030264535.1). Classification (NCBI taxonomy): domain Eukaryota; kingdom Metazoa; phylum Arthropoda; class Insecta; order Coleoptera; family Staphylinidae; genus Liometoxenus; species Liometoxenus newtonarum. The sequence goes on from JARJEB010029402.1 coordinate 25,148, forward strand.
AGCATTGTTTTCTATTCTACTCTTATGATGTTGAAATAGTAGCACATATCTTCCAAAGCATTAGTCCAAGAAGAATTGTTATTGGCAAATCTTGCAGGAATATAGATACTTTTATGCTACAATCAATATTAAGCGAGTTATACGTTTTAGTCTCCGAGTAAAGGTGGCTGGTCGAACGAGTAAAGTGTTCAGACACGATTCTCGCTCGCCGCACGACTCTGGGTTCGAATCCCATCCGGGCGAGAGTTTTCCTTCACATATTTCTCTCGTCTGGGAACCATGGATGTTGTATTTCATTACAAATTAGTAATTGTTAACATGAGAAGATGAGCAAAGGACCCAGCTAAGTGACCTAGGTGCTGTGAAGTAAGCCATACTTTCAAGAATCTAGACCCAGAGTTTCTCGTCTAATTTGACGTCTAGAACTCTCAACCTGCCCTAGTAGTGTCGGCTAGAATGCAAGCGAGTTGACTCCTATAGTAAACGGGTCAGTTTCCGAAAGAGGTTATTTCGACTTATAATTTAAACAATGTAAACGAACGCAAAATTGACTCGAATACTAATCGTTTTGTTTCCATAAACCCATTTAGACTCAAACCTTCATACGACTTAAACCTCAACGCCCTAAGCACCGAAATTAAGTAAACTCAAATGTTACATTCTCCGCAGAGCTTCCTCTCTTGCATGACAACAAACCCATCACTGTTAACCCGTTAGTCCAGTCCATATGGTCTAAGTGTATAGTACCCAGTTTATCTAGTTAGGAGTTTACTACTTTAGAGAGACAAAATCGTATACCTATACCTGGTTTCATCGGTCTATCAATCATTCCTGTTTTCGCTCTTGGGTGAAAACACCCGTCATGATAATGATGGAAGTGAATATTAAGAGGAAGAAACCAGGCAGCTCCTCCGACAACGATCAATTGCTGGTGGAAGTAACACGCCATCCAAAGAAAATTAAAAAAAAAACTGCGGCGCCGACGAAATTCCGGAGAATAAATTTCTAGTAAAAATCCATGATCGCTCCAAAGGAGGTGAAGAACCCGGCGGGTTTATTTCATTAGTCTCTGGCACTGATGTTGGGAATTTTTGGGTCAATTTATCGACTAATTTACAATAGTCTCTGATACTTGCGAGTTTTCGGCCACTTTACGACTAATTTAGAATGGTCTCTGAGGCACTGGTAGTTTTTGGGTCACATTATCAGTTTTTATAGAGATATAATAAGTTAGTAATAAATTACTAACTCTTATTTGGTTATAGATAGCAGATATAGCACGTATGGCCATCTGCATATAGTAAGCACAGATCTCGCCAACACATATCAAGGAGATCTCGTCGTCACCGCTCACATGGTTCTGATAAACCATGAATGAATGAACACACTCCGTCACATATACAGAATCTGGTGACATATTGACAGAAATGAGCGAATCTGAATTAATTATGGAAATCCTAATGAAGTTTGAGCTTGGAAACCCAATTCAATTAGAATTGGTTCAAGATATGGAACGAGATCGAAAAAGATGTGTTTGATTCCGATATGAGGGAAAACATAACGGGCAAATATCCTGTCCCAGAAAACGGAATATTCTTGAAACCCCCAAAATTCTATGGCGAAGTTATAGGAATACTTCCTTTTTCGCGAGGAGCTAATAAGTTCGGTCCAAAACCACGCTATTTCAGCATTAGGGTGTGCAATTTTGAAACAAATTGAAGACTTCTCGACTTTTATGTCACCTCTACCACACCGACCCAAACCTTGCTACAAAAAATCTGAATTAAATGCCGAAATTGCAACTGGAAGTAAACAAGCCCGAAATAGGCGAGTTCCTGTACGATGAGGAATTTATGGAACTGCCAAAACATCGGAAAGTTCCACCTTCGAGGCCAGCAACGTACCGGACCTGTGGAATGTAACCAAACAAACCGAGTGGGGAGATACTCGAACCAGAAGGAGCACGATCAAGGGAGGCAGAATCGAAGATACAAGACACACAATTAGCCTGGAGTGTCAAGAATTACCCAGGTGGATTCAGAGGAGTGAACTCTGGTCTCCTGTGCCGGGTTAATAGACGAAAACTATCATGGGAGGAATTTTTCTAAAACCTAAGCCAAATGGACCTCCGCGTTTAATTTTAACAGAAAATTTTGAATTAGAAAATTTCAGGATAGTCTCTAGATTTATTAGACATAATTTCTATATATCTTGTATGTACCAGTGGGAAAATGCTACAAAAATTTTCTACCGTTTCATTTGAAGGAGTCTTCTAAGAATATTTCTTCTTACTGCTTACTGACCTCTCATCGACACCATACGTATTTACAAAATTTTTAAAACCACAAAGTTACATTAACTGCTCAAGTTTCTTTTCTGCAAATTTTCCAAATTGCAATATTTCAATCGACCAAAACTGATTTTTTCAAATAGCAACCCACGCTTTCTTTTATCTGGCTGAGTTTGGCATCTTAGTCTGCTTCATTTAATGATTACAAATTTTATGCAGATTTGTAGAAATCAAAAATGAAGAGATAGGGGGTGCTATTTGAAAAAATAAAGGTCAGTAGCGCGGTTATGAGACACCCAGTATACATAGGCGCCGACTTGTGGGTTGCAAGCCACTGCAAAATCTATGGGTTGCATGGCAACACATACAGGAACATATCAGATATACGCACATTCCTTTCGTGAACTGTGAGATGCAGCTCAAATCGTTTTGACGAAATCAAACTATTTCATACTAATGGGAGACCCTGTATGAGCGCCTCATCCAAACTGATTAAACCCTCTTAATCTCTTAATCTCTGCTCTATCACAATTTACACTCTAAAATGAATGATTGATAGATCGATAAAACCAGGAACCTATTTTCTCTATCTAAAGTGTTGACACCTAACCAGCTTCTTCATCAGCCTATGTTTGGTCCAGTCCTGAAGATCTGGCCTCTCCTGTGTATAGTATATTTGCCATTAATCCACCACGCTTGGCAACACTGCCCTAAGAAGACTTAATTAATAATAGTCAAAATTGTTGGTATGACTACCTGCTAGCGCTAGGTATTCTTTCTATAAACTAGACGAATATTAAATTCGCCTTTTGCCGGAATTCGAACCCGGGACGTCAGCGGTTATTCTAACCAGCTTCCTATACAGAGCGATTATTTTATCGTGGAACATAGCATGTACTATTCGCCTATGTACCACGGTAAAATAAACGAGTCAATCTCGTGGCAGTGTGGACTTGTATTGCTAAAGCACACCGACGGACGGGCATTGAGTGGGGACGACTATGGTATTGGCCTTTCAGGATATTTAATGGAAAATAAATCGCGAGCAGTCCGCAGACTATTATTTCGTGCATTTTTATTATTTCTACGTTTTCTTCGTTGTTTACATGACCGATAAACAATTTGAGAACCATTAACTCAAATTATGACAAGGAATAAAATTGACAACTGACACTAGCGGCATGTTCATACAAATTACTTTGATCGTGCATCGCCACTGCCCACATCCCCACTTCCAGTCCGTCGGCGTGTCGCTAGCAATACAAATCTCCACTGCCATAAGTTTGACTCCTTTATTTTACCGTGGTACAAACATAGGCACATAGTACATGCTATGTTCCACGATAAAATAATCGCACGGTATTCGGCTCGGATAATGGCGCTCAGATATAATTACAATTGAACTTCGATTAGGTAAGTTCGTTTGATTTTACAATTTGGTGACAATGTGATTTTCCGACCATACCGAAGGGCGAAGGTCAAAATTTCGAACTCGGGTTTTCTACGAATCTCCACGAGTCTCTCTTCTCTGAGTTCGAAAAAGTGTTTTTGGAGTGTAATGGGTTTGTGAACAAAATTCAGGGTAAATCAAGCAAAGTATTTGGATGAAATTTAGTATCTGGGCAGCTGTCCCTCTGACTTGAACGTGGAGCAAAAAGAAAGAAACATTGACTTGTAGAAGTCACCTTTACTTGGACGTCAAAACGTATAACACTTTCCGATCAAAATTACTTTCACTATCGACTAATTCTACGAAATCGTAGTGTAACCGATCGGAATAATAATCCGTACCAACCGATTTAATTTTTACTCTTTCTATTTTTTATTTGTATTTGCACATTAGTACAAATTTTGGTTCAACCTTACTGTATGCATTAATAGCACACATACAGGGTGTCTCAAGTAAAACGGAACATAGGATTTAGCGTGCTAAATGTATTTCCCTATGTTCTATTTTATTTGGGACAAGCAGTTACATTGTATGGAAATGTGATATGGAACCAAGGTAGACAACCAAGAATTTAAATGAATTCTAGGAAATTAAAGTGCATTGTTTTCATTCAATATTTTATAATTTAATTGATAACCTTGAGTACAAAGTCAGTAATTTTAAAAATAATTAAGTGATCTGGTATTTCTGGTATCAATCAGGTTTAAGCTTACTCAAGGTTATTAATGAAATTATAAAATATTGAATGAAAACAATGAAGATTCATTTGACAGAATGATATTTATTTGCATTCTTAGTTGCCTACCTTGGTTCCATTTTTCATTCACATACAATATAATTGCTTGTCCCAAATAAAATGGAACATGTAACACGCTAAAATCTTATGTTCGGTTTTAATTGAGACACCCTGTATATAAGACGTAGCACTCTAGACTAGAGCAATATTCTTGTCGCTTTTTATTTGTTATTTTCGTTTGATCGCGTTCTAGTTCGCCGGCATAAGTTTTGCTGGCTGCACTACTTCTGTACCTATTATCTCGCTATAACAGTGTTTCTCAATCCAAAAGTTTTACTGATTCGGACTGGAAAATATCCAACTTTATACAATATTATTCCCGAAAAATTAATATTGCAAAAAATAAAAAAGCAGAGCTCTACATTTTTAAATGTTTCGGTGACCGGTTAGATTCGAGTCACGGACCAGCGCCGGTCCATAGACCGACGGTTGAGAAACACCGATCTATACTAACGACTATACGCCTGCTGCTTGCTATATCTGTAGGAGTTTTTCCTCGATGATGGCTTTTCTGCTCTTGGCAAACTTAATCATCAACTGATTGTCAACGATAAAACCGAGAGATCTCAATGCAAACGCGCTGTTGATGTGAATGAATCTGAGTGAGCGGCCGCAGGAGAAAATTAATTAATAAACCAGCATTTTCGATGGGTTAATTAAATTCGGTTAATTAAAAATCCGTGGGGCTCGTTTAAGTAAAAATAAACAAAAAATCTTATAAATGCTTTTATAAGTAGGAATGAACAAAGTATATTATAGAGGCATACCTGGGGGTTTAATAACTTTAACTATCGCGCTCACATGCTAGGATATGGATTTTTAACTTTTTCACTGGACTGTACGGATTTCAGCCAGCATACTATTGCTTAATTACCATGAAGACGCTCAATTTAAATTTTGATGAATCGTTGGTGTTCTTATTTGAATATACATATTTGGTTGAATTTATTTCTTTCACCTTCTTATTTCAATCGATATTTTTATATTAAGGGGTTATTGTAAATTTCACATTGCACCCTGAGTTATATCTTCTTTCTCTGTTTTCAATGTTCAATTATTATATGCATTTCTTTGTGTTTAACTTTTTGCACGCGTTAAAGCTGTTTTTCTGTACCATTTCACGCTAAAAAGTTTACCTTTTCTAACCCTCGGCAGAGACAGTTAGAAAAGTGAAAACATCCGCAGTTTTACCGCCAGATTTCACGCGTTTAAACTTGAGATTACCATTTCTGCTTCTCGTTTTTGTGCAAGAAAAATATCGATTTTTCCGATCCAAGTAGAAGTTGCTGAATATTGAAGGGCAATTTATATGTTTGACTTGAAAAGTAAGTACTTAAAGTTCTGAAAACGATCACGTGCACCATCAGTTTCACGAATCGTTTCTTTGGTTTCACTTTAACTCGTCAGATAAGTTACTTACAAAGAAATACACCTATTGAACGGTGAATACTTGCTATAGGTTCGACTTCGAATCGATATTCGTATTAATTTGCTAATGGACAGATTTAGGAAGGAATACCGTACCGCGGTTATAAGTTTGTGGACCGTGGGGTAAAAAGCTAAAGTACCCAACAAAAAATAAATTCCTAATAGAACTAGGTACACCAGCCAGCTATAGAAATGTAGAGTTCAAATCGGCACGTTAACCTCGTTGCCAGGAAATGAAAAGTTAAAAGCATGAAAACCGATCTATGATTGTTGTAATAACATTTTCAAAGGTAGATCTAAATAATAAAAAATTCCATTTTCCTACACGGCCATTCTGAAATGACACATTTTCGGCATAGTTTGGTTAGCTAGAAAATTGATAATTTTTAAATAAATATTTCAGTTCTGATTTTGTATGAATATACATATAAGTATGCCGTGTCCGTGTCTTTGACTGTGTTGTGTAAAAATAATTTTATAAACATTTTAATAAGTTTGCGATAGGAAACTCGTGCTTCAAGTTATAGAGCTCGAAAACAATTACTTTCCATCCTTATTAGGTACACTACTGTTCCGTTTTTGTTACACTTTACTGTCATTTTGTCCAGTACACGAAGGAATAAGCAATATTAAAATTCGGTTTTCCGTCTTATACATTTAAATGATTTAATTGTAGATTGCTTCAGACATATTTGGTTCCTTCAGTATATGAATTAATGTATTAGGGGGGCAATAGATTTATCACTTTCTTGTCAAAATACTGATTATAATCGCGATATTTGAAGTTTTGCGTCTGCAATTTAATAATTTATGTTTGTGCAGTTTATTTTAAAGTTCCTGCTGTTTTAATGGTCAATTTGGCGTTGACAGAAATCCCTACATTTATCAAAAATATTCAATATTAAACTCAGTGATTTTGTTAGAAAATTTTATAATTGACAAACCGATTTAGACCGATTTTCTAATAAAACTTAATTTTGCGATAAAGTAATTGAAATAATGGCATATCTGAATTACTTCAACAACAAGTACCTAATTATGCAAAATCGATCGATATTGTTCCCGCTTTTGCAGATAAAAATATAATTATTCAGCAAAACATGAAACAAAATATATAATTTTGTGATAACGTAACAAAAGTACAACATTTTCAAAGAATTTTTATGTATCTGTAACAGAATTAATTATAAGAAAAACCTTTTAAATTTTTTGTTTCATTTCTGTCTTGATGTAGCCAAGTCTTCTACTTTGTTATATAAAAATACCTATTACATATAATTCATATAATTAATTCCCTTTTAGTTGAATTATTTTCGCGTTACTTAGTTTTCTTTCATTTTGCAATATTAATTTTATTGACTAATTAAAAGACAATATTTTCATAAAAATTTTCGCGTTGAGAATTTTTTCGTTTTCTTCTTCTTCATTTCTTTTTAATGCACGTACTAGTAGTTTATTGCCATGCGATGTGCTCTATTCATCACGTAAGCTTGGGAAAAAAATTGACTACACTTAAATTGAGAAACGTTCGAAATAGTCACATCCACATCACGTCTGCTTTTACTTGTTACATTCGTTTCTAGTTCGCGCATTTTAATGATAAATGTAAAATGTGAAATAGGAATGAAACGGCGAAACATATATCAGCATAAGCAATACACTTAGGTATTGTGATGAAAAACGAGCGCATCGTCATGAGCAAGTGGCATTTGCGAGCGATTTTCATTCTCTCAATTCTGTAGCAGTAGTGCAAATTGTGCGAATAAAGAAAGGAAGAAACGAATGCACGATACACTTGTTCATCTATTGTATGCGTGTACCTATCGTTTCGTTGCCTCCAAAGACTAAAGCGCTCTTCGTGACGTTTTCTTTTTCTATTTACGATTCTCTTGAGTTGAGCGCCAAGTGTAGCAACGATATCATTATCCCGGGACGAGTATTTTGCAAGAAAATAATTTTTCTAAACCGGTGCCTACATGTGTTTTACTTATTATGTCTCTACAGCTCGCAGAAAAATAGGTGAACTAAAATAGGAATTTGTGGCGAGCAAGGGTTTGTCCAATCACATACAGAAAGAGTTACAAAAAGCGATTTCAATTGTGACATGGTCACATTTATTAAATATGAACAATATTAAAATTTCCCACAAAAATTATTTTTGCTCCGACTATACTAGACTACTACAGCGACATTAATCTCACGCTTACCATGTTCATAATCCACAAATGGATGATTGCAATGTTCTTTTATTCTTGCATTGGATGATAAATTGAGAAAATGAAAAACATCAGTTATCAAAAATCGCAAAATATATAATTTACGGACAGTGTTTGCGAATCACCCAGTCACTGTGCTGCGCTAATCTTCTAATCTTAACCATATTTTATCACCATGCCAACGCACCTATCCGCAGTACCCATTGTTCATAAAGTTGCAACAGACTATAGTTACCAGAAACAGGAAAATCTGTGTATTCTTAATGATAAATCAATACTCTGACCATATCATAATAAATAACCTGATTAAATGGCCCCATACACAGTACGCGCCTATACGATCCCGATAATTGTCAAACAGGAATACAGAGAGTTGGGATTGTGCTCGAGGACAAAATCAAATTAGGTGATATCATGAACATGGCTAACTATGTCGGCATGTGTGCTGTGTGAATCAAATAGTTTTGCAGTTCATATCTAAATCAAATTAGAAACTTGAAATGAAATTGATTCAACAATCGACTTGGTTATAATCGACATCGTTGTGATAATGATAAGATTAGTTTTTTTGTTTTGTGACTTGATATTCGGAACGGTCGGTTGTAATAAATTTTATTTGATTACCTAAATGCCAAAAAATAGGTACCTAACTTGAAGTTATCTGTATTTAGGTGATTTGGAGGGTCTCTTGACGCCTAAATCAGTCAAATGATTATTTGCCTTTCCTTCAACCCATTTCCCTGTAATCTTATCTCATCGCGGAATTGGGCATGTCTTGAAATTCATCTCGTTAAACGATGAGGGGATTCTGTGACCGAAGCATCTCTCTGCGAGCTGTGATTCGGATTATACGCGACTATAATTATTCGTATCATATAGAGGATATGGGATGGTAGGACAAATTTAATTCCTCTGATTATACTATACTTACTCATAAACTCTAAAATATATGCTCGATTAATTAAACCGATTAATATAAAACACGTCGCATTTTGAAACTTGAACGAAAATACTTTATTTATCTATCCTAGTATACTGATATTAAAAGACCTGGAGGTTGTTAATACCTATACAATGTTACTGTAAAAGTCGAAAATTGGTAAATCCTAAATTGGCTATATTCGATGTGGTTCCCTTGCTAATTTATTGCTATTTTACATTTATGACACTACATGTAGTTCCCTAGTACACCTTTTGAAACAGGTAGAAAAGAGGTAAAAAGGTAGAATAATTGTCAGTCATCAGACTAAAATATGGTTGCGAACCAAACTAACGCTAAAACCAAGTACGTTTTGTGTGTTTACCACTAACTTCTCGTTAACCCCAATAAGGACTAACCCTCTTAACGTTTAGGTGGCTTGCCATCCAAACCTAGCTGGGTCAATAAATGACCCTCTTTTTGGGAACCACATCGAATTTTGAAATGGAACCACATCGACAAATGAGTTTGGGACAAAGCCATAAAACGGTCAGTTTTGGGAACCACATAGAAGTTTCCCCCCGAAATTTTACCAGGCAGATTTTAACCCAGGTAATTTTTTATCCAAATTAGTCCTATCGGTGAGGGTTATTTTTACTTTCCGATACTATACCGTAGGTATAGTATAGGAAAGTATTGGATTCACCCCGTTTGGTCGAAGTCGGGATTTCGACGGATCTCCACGAATCTCGTGCCCTGAATCCGAAAAAGTGGTTTTTGGCTTGATGTCCGTGTGTGTATGTGTGTGTGTGTGTGTGTGTGTGTGTGTGTGTGTGTGTGTGTGTGTGTGTGTGTGTGTGTGTGTGTGGGTGTGTGTCTGTCACCACGATTCCGGCCACACCAAGCAACTGATCGGGATGAAACTT
>JARJEB010029424.1:0-19397 GCA_030264535.1 Liometoxenus newtonarum
GAAAGCTAAATATCGAGTATAATTGCGATTTATTTTTTAATTTTCATATGAAATAAATTGATGCGTTAAATTCGCAACGCACAACTTTCCGACCATATCCGGAAAGTGATGATTTTAATCGGCTTGGTAGCTCAACCGGTTAACACTTTGGTTGTGTCGTGGGTTCAAATCCCAGAGCCGGAGACAATTGTGTCGACTGTGTTCAATAGATGTGTATACTGTCAATGTTACATGTCATAGAAACAGTCGTCTATCCAAAGTAGTCGGCGATATGGTAACCCGTAGACGGGGCCTATTACGAATGCGATGAATTGTAGTAACATGGAAATGCAAAAACACATGAAGTCTCACCCACACGAAAACGTCTCACACTCGAAAGGGTAGAGTAGGCGAAGGATATACATAAATGAAATAAATTGGTGCGTTAAATTAGGAACGCACAACTTTCCGACCATATCCGGAAACTGATGATTTTAATCGGAAAATGGGTATTGTACAGAAATTTAGTGATATCAAATCGTAATCGGATTTAACGCACTGATTAATTTACATATTCCGGCCATATATCCGGAAAGTGATGATTTTAATCGGAAAGTAGAAATCGTAATCGGATATATTTTACCTAAAAAAATAAATTCGCACCGAAAAACTTTTGATCGGAAAGTAATATCCACTTTCCAATCAAAATTACTAATATTAATTTACAAATTCCGGCAATATATTCGGAAAGTGATGATTTTAATCGGAAAGTAGAAATCGTAATTGGATTTAAGGCACCCCGATTTTTTACTTTATTTTACATAAAAAGTAAATAAATTCGCACCGAAAAACTGTTGATCGGAAAGTGGATATTTTACAGTACCTAATTTCCACTTTCCAATCAAAATTACTTATACGATCGACGAGTATATCGTCGGAAAATTATGCGGTGTGAATTTAACGCGCAGATTCATTTTTTATTTGATACATTATCACTGCATACATATTTGAATATAAAATTGATTAAAATATTGAATTGGAACTGATTTCGTTTCGTTTGATTAGAAATTCCTTTTTGGGAATTTGACGATGTTGCAGTGCAGGGATTGCGTTGCCATTCATTCATTATATATTCACTAATCCAATCATTATTTGTGTACCTAATTACGTAGATTGGGAATTATTGAGTAGGTAATCAGTATTTTTGCTTGCCTTTCTAAATGATTAAATAAAGTTTATTGCAATAATTGACAATATTTTTAGGTGGGAAATAATTTTCAATAGGTCACATGTTTAAAGAATAACTAAATGACAAGATCCACAAGTCAACTGACAGTCATAGCACGCCCTCGCCCTGTGCGTAGAGAAAATTTACATTCGGAACCGTTCGGGTATAGTCGTAAGGTGCGTAAGTTTAGTTATTCTCTCGTATCGCGGACGCGGACATTATATGCTTATAAAACAAAGCACAGTTGCCTTATAAGCTTTATTTAAATTTAAATAGAAATGTTCTTTCAATATTAAATTTATTGTAGTTGGCAATTGAAAGTCATATGAGTACAAGGAAAATATGGAAATTGAATGATGTCGGATGCGTGTCGATTATTGATAAGGAAAGACAACGTATTCGGAATTTTCCAACTCATCGAATATCTATTTCCAATTCCAAAAACAAGACTTGGAATTATAAAGGCTCCACTGACTTGACTTGAATTCGTTCTATAAACATGTTTACTATATTCAAATCCAAATGTTCCCTTGTTCTTATTTATGGTGCTCCAGTGTTGAGTAATAATAAATATTTATTCTTCAACTTCGATAGAATTTATTTTAAAACGGATAACCTAATTTAAGAATTCGTTTTAATATTAAATTAGCACCATTATTAATTAGTCAATAATTCAATATGTGAAGAAAAGCTAATTCCGTCGGGAATCCACAACATTCCCAGCCTTGCTCTTCCTCATTGAGCTACGGAGTGATGATTATAAGCTGCCTTCGCTAAGTCACAATTCCTTTAAAAAAATTTAAATTGATGCTTTAAAACTATACGTCTAGACACTTGGCTTGAATTGTTGCTCTTCAGTAGGAATCGTCATCGCTCCGTAGCTCAATGGGAAAGAGTAAAACTCGGATTGCCGTGGATTTGCTATTAAAATGATTTGCTAATTAATAATTGCCGTAAATCCGTCTTAAATAAATTCAATTAAAGATATAATTGATTTCACAGTTATATTTATAAGTATAAATTTCAAAAAATGAGGATGTACAAGGTACAACCACAACGTATTTGGGGGATAGACCGACTGGACTTAGACGTACAAAAAAATGTTTCTAAAATACTACCCATAAATAGTAAACGAAAGTTTGTGCGAGACAATGCGAATCAATTCAAAATCATCTTCATTATTGTTTTGTCCACTCGTACTCGCACGCACACTATTGTGTTTATCAATGTTTTGCCCACTCGTACTAGCACTCACACTATCAATGATTTGTCCACTCACACGTTGTCTTTATCAACTTTTTGCCCACTAGTACTCTCACAATTAGTCTTTTGACGCTTAGGAACTACATCACTAACACTACTGTTTAATCTTTTCTGCTTCCTTACTCTATTACTTATTAAGTTTCAATATTCTATCCCTCTCATAGTCTCCGAAAACGAAAACTATTAAACAAAAAATATTTTGGGAAATTTTTTTTTGATAAAATACAAGCACATTTGACATGGAAAAAAATTCAGTCCGATACGATGTTTTTTTGTTCACATACATACACACACACATCAGACCAAAAAGCCGATTTTTGACCTGGAGTCATCGGATCTCCACGAATCAAGGAAAAATATGACTTTCATTTTTCATGATCACCTTACTTTCCTAAACCTACATACCTTCGGTAAAAAAATTATGCTTTACTATCCTTTCAATAACTTTATTATTATAACCCCGGGACTATTTAAAATCGAAAGAAAATGATTCGAACAGAACACTAATGCAAACTTGGGATTTTTGCAAGTTGCATTTATACACGTCAGTCTTCTAACGTTGCAGTCGTGGTAATTTCTATTTCACTCTACCTATAGTGTAAATCTAGATAAAGTGGAAAGCTGTAAAGTATATTTGCCGCAGTAATATTAATAGTTGCGTATTTCACGTACAAGGTCCTTTTATTCTTTTCGTACACATTTTCTTTTTATTGCCAAGCCAACCAAATGTGCGATGTACTCGTTGGAGTTGGATTTGTATAGGTATAGTTTTATGGGACTCAGGCATTGCGATTTGATTTATTACTTGTCGAGTGTACTACGACATGAGCATGCAACTCTCATATTTGCACCTAACCTATCTTTTCTCCTATTTCGTTCCTATGTCGTTCCCTTATTTTATTCTTCTATAGTCCTAGTCGCCATAGTGGTCTTTTATCATTTTCGGATTCTTTTTTTATTATTTTTATTTATATCAGTTTCTCTTTTATTTTTTATTTCTTGTGGTTTCTTTTTTTAGTTTCTTTACCTGTTTGTCTGTTGCCTCTCTGGGTTTTTAATTGTTTACTTTTCTTCATTCTACTAAAACATTATTCCATCAACGCCTACTGCACGCGACGCTCATTAACATAAGGCTTGTTCCAACAATGCACCAAACTAATTCCGAACTGTACGACGCATGAGCAGTTTTAAAAAACTTTGCTTTTTTAAAACTGCTCATGCTTCGGACAGTTCGAAACTAGTTTGATGGTATGTTGGAACGAGCCTATAATTTTGGTACCTAAACTTGTAAATTTCATCATTTATAATTTATAACCTCTAAATTAGATTTGACGTAATAAGTTTAAAATTTCTAACCTATAAATTATATTCACGTTTGGTTAATTTAGGTGCATCTTGCAAAATTGCAAATGTAAATATTTTTGGTTTTGTATAGTTTACTTAAGTTTGAATGAGTAGAGAGAGAGAGAGAGAGAGATAGAGAGAGAGACCGTTGCAGGACTATAGTATGGATCGATTTATGTCATATTGCTCAAAGCTAGGAATCGAGTAACCGACTCCCGTTGTCGGTCGAGCCGAAATCATTTCAGCAAAACAGTAAAACAACACGAAACGACACCGCGTGCGTAAAGTTTCATTTGGTTTTGGTTTTGCCCGTTCGGGTTTTGGTTCTGGAGTCGGATTCTTGCTCTGGCTCTGACAGAACAGAACAATCAAAAGTTAATTTAATCACGATATATATCTACACATATATTTTAATAACGTCATAACGAAATTTCATACGTTTTAATCCCACCAAGTTTTTAATCTTTTTATTTTTTATGTTCTAAGCAAATTAAAAAAATAACGGTGTGTTAAATTCGCACCGCGCACAACTTTCCGACCTTATCCACTACGATTTCGTAGAAATCGGAAAGTGGAAATTGTACAGAAATTAAGTGATATCAAATCGTAATCAATCTCATCTCCAAATAAATATTATTTTTTGTGCCCTTCTTTACCGACCGATTTTGTTTACTTTTACTCCAGGTTCAAGATAGAGGGACAGATAACCAGATATCAAAGTTTATCCCTATACGTAGCATGGTTTGCCTGGAATTTTGTACACATCACTGGAAAAACCACTTTTTCGGACTCAGGGAAGCGAAATTCGTGGAGATCCTTTAATATTTTGCCTCATCACCTACCTTTCCTTCCTATACCTTCGGTAAGCCTGAAACTAAAAAAAAAAACAACTTATTTCCTGGTAATATTAATGGAATAAATTTTTTTCAGTTGTTTCATTTCACGTGTGGAAATGTGAAATGATTAAGACGATGCATTTGCGTTGAATCTAGTCAAAAACAAACATCTAAATATAACGCACTTACGGAAATATACAAACACACTCCCTCGAATTCTATCTCCGCTATTCCCCTCCGTTCCATTCTTATTCCCTTCTGCCTGCTGCATTCTCTCAGGCTGTCCTAATTCATTATAGATTCGATTCTCGGTCTCTGCTAGTGTGCCTGTGTGGTGGCAGTGTGTACCTGTTGTTATAATTAGATAATAGTCAGCGCAGGAGCAGGAGCAGTAGCAGTAGCAATGCTTTTACTCATTTATACTCTACCCACTCTCACTCTCAGTCAGTCATTGCGACTGAACTTCAAAAACCACGCCAATAATACAAAATCGTGTAAAAATAGACGCACATCAGGATCAGGATCAGGAGATATAATTAGAAACCATTATATATAGTAAATTGTGTTCGACTAGGATTTACCTATATGCGAAGACCTTGCTCTTCACCATTGAGTTACGAAGCGATGACGATTCCTATCAAGATTTTAAATTAACTTTTTAAGACAGATAACCACAACACTGCCTTGACTTGAATTGTTACTCTTCTGCTCGAATCGTCATCACTCCGTAGCACAATGGTGAAGAGCAAGGCTCGGTGTTCTTCACCATTGTGCTAAGGAGTGATAACAATTACAACCGAGGAGTAACAATTCAAGCTATACTAGTGAATCGTCACTTTATTTTTCTAAACCAGTATTTGCAGGAAAGAGTCGCAGACATAAATTGACTTTTGTTTGTTTGTTTGTTTGTTTGTTTGTTGATGAAACTTTATAACTTATAACAACTCAAGTATTAGTTAGTTACGAAACAAACAATGAATGATACACTATATTCTTATATTATATTTCCATTTCTATGACTATTATGAGAAAAAAAAACAGAGGAAAGAGAAACGTGAAAAAAAAGGAAAATCAAAACTAACGCAAAAAACAAAAGACGTGAAATGGTATGGTGTTTGTGTTATTAATATATGTAAGAGTGCTTAAGTCGGAGCTGTGGAACTGTGTTTAGTAAATAGGTTTTAAGTTGACTGGTTGAGTTCAGATGCGAGACTTTCTCTTCTCGTTTGCAGTTCCAGTTCCCTCTACCACTCACTATTGGTTTGGTTTGGTTAGTACTTAGTACACCTGGTGCACTAGGTCGTCGAATGTGAATAATTACCAATACGCAAGTGTGATCTCCTTCATTTTCTTATCTATTACAACTGGTTAAGCCACAATATAAGCACGAACACAGTCATAATTCCGCGCCGTCTGCAAATCGACAGGTTTCCAGTTCCCCACTTTTTTACTTTCCGCCTTACCGAAGGGATCGTAAGGAAAGGTATGTGATCAGGCAAACTATCGAACTAGGGTTTTCGGTGGATCTCCACGAATTTCGCTTCCCTGAGTCTGAAAAAGTGGTTTTTGGAGTGATGTGTACAAAATTCCTGGCAAACTTTGCCACGGATTGGGATATAATTTAGTACCTGGTCCACTCTGTCCCTCTAACTTGAACCTGGAGTATACAAATAAACAAAATTGGCCGGTAAAAAGGGCACTTTGAATGTCAAAACAAAAATTTACGTATAAGTGGCATATATTTGGAAATGACATTGATTACGATTTGATATCAATTAATTTCTGTGCAATATCCACTTTCCGATCAAAATTACATTTACGATCGACTTCTGAAAGTTGTGCAGAGTGAATTTAACGTACCGATGTATTTTATAAATAAAAAAATTCTCTGCATGTGTGTTGTTTCAACAGTCGCTAACACGTTTAAATGATTTTCGATTTTAGAAAGCAAAAGCAAAAATCTAAAATCCAAGCCGTAACCGAACTGCGAGTTAAATTACGTTTTATTAGATTTCATTAATTAACAGAACAGAAGATTAATAAGATTAAAAATCTTTGTTGGAAATTTTAATTTTTGCCAATTAATGGAAATATGTCATGATGGAATTAATAAACATTTAATAAAATTTCATAGACCGCGTCGACCTGGACCTGGTGGATGTCTAGTATATAGTTGATAACATACATTCCTAGAATGGCTACTGCTCTCTCCGAATTTTCATTTCGCGACATTATTGCGTTACATGCGAATATTAATTGAATTTTATTTAGGTTTGCTCTTGCTGTTTGCTAAATTGCCCCATTTGTTCCGACAGAGACGCGATGAGAGAGAGAGAGAGAGAGAGAGAGAGAGAGATTATTATAACTTCAATTACACCAATATTACTCGGCGAGTAAATAAACTTTTATTTTGTAGACTGAATAGACTCCAATCGGAGTAAAAATACGAAGAAAAATTACTCTTTCTCTGCGCACTACGCATTTTCTAAAATGACTTATTCCATTTTATATTTTGCTTTTGCTATATTTTTAATAAACTTAGGGACTTTGTCGACAATATTAAGTTTTTGTTTATGTGTCTTTTGCTTGAGTCGACATTATTAACATTTTCTATGCCTACCAAGCCCATCCCTTACACTCTTTCTAAAGAGAAAGATTTTTTTTTGGTATAGGGAAACCCCCGATTTCATTACTTCTAAATCAGGTCACGCGGTAATTTCATTTTACTACTTGAAACTTGCTTGCTTGTTGGATTTGTATGAATAGTGAAAATATACTTGGTTATGCGGTTTGTGTTTTATCATTGTCGTCAGCAATCGTGCGGAAAATTCGACATTGATCTATTTCCTTTACGATTCGTTGGTTTTATATAGCAGACGGTGACGTAGGGTTGCCCTATCCGTTCGGATACGGTTGCTTGGGGGCCGATTGTTGTTACAATCGGTTATATCCCACATAAAAAATGAAGATGATCGAATCTGTATAAGGGTTGGTTAGTTTTATTGGATTTTCTGATCATATCTTCTATGACGACTAAAATTAGATTCTCTCGTTTCAGTGTGAAGCGGTGTGTGCGTAATGTTATTACAAGCTCAGCCGGCGTCCTGCACCGACACTGTGGACAGCCCTCTCAGTGCTATCGGCACCGGCAATGGAAGCATCGGCAAAGTGCACTCTCGAATCGAATCACACACCAACAGCATCTTCAATAGTTCCATCAGTGACACTGAGACAAGAACACATATGTTAGATTATGCACCCGCACCTGGATGGACTGTCCATGTCAATAAAGATGGCAGACTTTATTATTGCAAGTAAGTTGTTACCGCACAAACCACAGAATAACCTAACAGAAGCGTCACTTTGTGTTTTTCGGCATGGCTCGTTTGGTGACGTTCGGCATGTCAGCCATGTTTTGTTGAGGTTGGAATTGGCGGGAAATTTAAATTTACCTAATAATGCAAATAGATTCCAATTTTCCGCAGATTCCAACCTCCACATAACATGGCAGATGGACAACTTAATAACGAAGATGACAACATATCAGATTATGTTGTCTTTGCGTCAGACTATAAGTTTTCGTTAACGTTTATAGTTTATCTCCGCACTTAGTGCTCTGTTCTGTTCTCTTGTAACTTGTTATATTTGGTACTTTTGTTACTAAAAGACCATTTTGAAGTCTATATATCCTTTAGACCAGGGCTCCTTAAACTTTTTTCATTCACGACCCCATTTATGATTCTGAGTTTTTTGGCGACCCCATATAAATATAAAAGAAAGATATATAAATATTTTCTGATGATATATTGATTAGGTAACAATATACATACATATGAAAAAATATGCGTGCGTATGTGTGAGTTTGATTCTGTCACAAATAAACATCTAGATTTTATAAGTTCGTATATTTAAATATTTTACATTAAAATTTTGCGACCCCAGGATTTTGCTAAGCTTCCCCATGTGGGATCGCGACCCATAGTTTAAGAAGCCCTGCTTTAGACCTTTAATCCTTGACAAGCCGATATGAAGTTTGGAAATGAGCTCATGCTCTTTGCTTGCCTCGACCCGTCATATATTCAGTTGAGTGCAAGTAATCTTAGTAATCCCAAACCTACTTTACCTACATGTCTCCCTCTTCCCTATTGTTTACTTGTTTGGTTGAGTGACAATGACAAGGGACCGTTTCGTAACGAGATTGCGTCCGGTTCGAAGGACGATGGATTAACCTTAGCAACAATCTAACAAATCATCAAAGCAAACAAAACAGTGAAACAGAGCACTTCGTTTTCTCCATGCATTGTTTCACAATTTGGACGCAAACACTTCTTGTTAATTAGTTTTGATATCCTTTTGAAATTCCTGTCAAATTATTTCAGAAAATGGCCTACATAACATCTGTTGATGATGTTCGTCTTTTTCTTTTTTGAGAAATAACTTTTAATGAAGAAATTTGCTTTAATATTGGGAATGTCCGCCCCCTTCGCCGAAAAAGCACTCTGCAAACAATTAAAACAGTTAAGGGCTGAACAAACACAAAAACAATTTACGAACATTTAAGTTAAGTACGGTTTCTGTGTTTCAACAACTACTTATGGCTGCAAAGGCTGTGCTACATGAAACGGAATATGTTTTGTGCAAAATCCATTAAAACGTGCTAAGCAAGTAAGCAAACTTGTTTCTCCAACAGCTTTCAAGCACCGTTCTTAGAAAGTCGAAAGCATTAAATAATAGTTTCTTGTTTTGATACAGGCTGTTTCGGATAAAAATCCAGGAAAGTTTGAGGTTTTCCTAAAAACATGCTCTTGTAAACATTATAAGGCTCGTTTGGTGACCTTCGGCGTTTCAGCCATATTGTGTGAAGGTTCGAATTTCCGAGAAAGAGCAAATTCAAATTTCCCGCAAATTTCAACCTTCCGACAACATGGCTGACACGCCGAAGGTCACCAACCGAGGCCTGTCGAAAGATGCGAAGTGTCATTATACTAATTTCTAGGTTATGATTCAATAATTTAACATTTTCAAACTTTCTGGACAAGCAGTAGTTCTGCAATGAACACTAACAGACAAACTTTGATATTTAATACGAAAAGGGAAAAAGACAGTTCATAGCACAACAACATCCCTCGTTTCTTGCTTAGTCTAGGTCACGGGTCGGCAGACCGCGGCTCTTTGCATACGCGTTTGCGGCTCTTCAGACATCAACTCGGACCTAACAAAGCCTTCAAAATCGATGAAAGATTACTGTTTTAACTAAGTTTTAAATAAAAATTCGCTCTCTGATATCTTCGTTATCATGTTTTCTTCACAATTTGGCTCTTCTCACTGGAAAGTCTGCCTACCCCTGGTCTAGGTGTACATTATGTTAAGACCTTCCCGTCCCGCGAAATTCCATAGAATCTTCTCTCACTTAAACCCGCAGTACAAACTCTTCTTCCGCAACATCCATGCACAGTTATATTACATTTACAGGGTTCATGCGGTAGAGTGTGGTTAAACAGTATTTTCTTTCATCAAACAGGTTTCGCTTCTTGCCTGCTTATTCGTTTTTCAACGAAATTTATATCGAAACGATGCGCTCTCGCATTGTATATAGCAAATTTGCAATTTCTATCGAGCTGTATAAACATTGCTCATCCTTGCCTTGCTATAGCAATCTATACGTTCATTTCTAGACTTTATATACTTGTTTGTAAGGGAAATGAGAAGCTGGAGAACGGGAAAATTATCTTTCGTCGAAATTTCAGTTTAAACGCAAAACTTATACCAGAAACAAGAGAGCACTGAGCAAAATGGGTTATTTTAGATTTCATCATCGTCTCTACGAGATTGACATAGCTTATATCTTATATCTATATACATTATAAAGGAAATTGTCAAAATGTTCCAATATGTTTGGTTATGTTACAGTCTAGTCAGGGGTCGGCAGACTTTCCAGTGAAACGAGCCAAGTAAAAATTAGTTAAAACTGTTACCTTCATAGATCTAATACTATTAAAACTACTGGATGGACAGTAGCGAGAGAGAGAGAGAGAGAACTTGCGTACCTAGTCGTTTAGTAAGAGTAGGGGTATAGGGCGATCACGTGACTGGGGTCTTCTTCATAAGACTTTCGGTTTGAGGTTCTGTCTTTTGTCAGGTTTGTAATTAAAGCCGTGTAAGCGCAATGACAGTGACAATCATGTGACAATTTAATTGTTTATGCAGTCGTCAAAGCACAATGACAGTGCCCCCTTCGATAGCGCACTCTCTCAATGTGAAAAGGGAATGAGTAGGTATGAATCGTTATACATAAGGTATAGGGAAGGGAGCATCCAGTAGTCTTGCATCGCCTTTGATAGCTTTCTCATGTCCGAGTTATATCCGCATGCGGCTCTGTTGCGGTCTGCCGACCCCTGGACTCGATAGGTACCTACATGAAATGTGATGATCAGGGACTTTGTTTGCGCGAATAAAGTTGAAACATTGACCTATGACATTAATCAACTTATACCTATAAATATTGATTTTTCTTAGGTATATAGATTTCAGAATTGTCTTCTTTATTCTTCTATTTCCAGAATGCTCATGTGAAAAACATGTTTTCCATCTCATTGCTTCCCTTATATTCACAAGTCAGTTCCAAAAGTCCAAACATATTCGTTCTTCTATTCCTGCGAATATAAATATAATAAAAAGGATGATGAGATCCCCCATTTCGTGCTATAGTTCTATAGCTTCTTGGTCTTCGCTCTTCGCGGGATTTTTTTGTGTTTCTTCTGTTTCTGCACGTTTTACGTTCATTCTTATCTCAACCTTTCGCATACCCTATTAAAATATTCCTGGTAAAATGTCTCCAGGGGATTACTTTAACGTCACTCACCATTTTCCAGGGAATGGCGGTCCGTTCCGGTTTTTTCTATTCTTTTTCCTAATAGTTCAATTTACATAGGTACCTAATATATTCAAAGTAAAAGAAATCTCGTGCAAAATACCCAAGGGTCAGCGACACATCTTGAATATCCCTCCAATCAGTCGGAAACGGAACGAGAGGGCGCTGACGGACAGCGGAGAGATAAGTCAGAAAGATAGGTTATGAAGAATAGCGATAAATAGGAAAATTAGCATTTTTCGGAAGTTATTGTTAAAATACCGATTATATGTTGTGTGATTGTAGTTCTAAATAAAGCAAGTTAAATTTAGTAGTTGAATTTATAACACAAAAAGTATAAAAATTACAGAAAACTTCGAAAATCAGCGAGGCGAAGTCGTCAAAACTTTTTCTAATTAAAAGTAATATAAAATTTATAACATCCAGGGGAGAAAAAGGCGTCTCATCCATCAAACAAGAGTAATCAATACAATATTGGTAATGTTATGACCAAGTTGTTATTCGTATTCGTATTATAACAAACGGAAGTGTATAATGTTGATGATCAGATAGAAAGTTGTGTCAGTTGGTGTAATGAATTCGATTGGAGACAGGAGCGGAGAAGGAGAACATGAAACATATTAGGTTGCTGATGATGACATAGCATAGTGTTGGTCCACATATGTAATTACTGATGAACATACTACATGAAATGCATTGGAATGGTCCCCACAGTTTTTTAGTTTCATCGAGTACTCCAAAAATTGCTCAGTCTCCAGGATTTTGTGAAAACTACAAACTACACTATGGGCGACAATACTAATTGATCATCGTAATAATGAAACAACTGATATTTTAGTGTTCATGGTATGGTTGGTGGATTGGATAAGCTCTTAGTTGCATAGGATAGGACACGGGTCGGCAGACCGCGGCTCGTGAGCCGCATGCGGCTCTTTGCATACGCGTTTGCGGCTCTTCAGAGATCAACTCGGACATAACAAAGCCTTCAAAATCGATGAAAGATTATTGTTTTAACTAAGTTTTAAATAACAATTGGCTCACTGATATCTTCGTTATCATGTTTTCTTCACAACTTGGCTCTTCTCACTGGCAAGTCTGCCGACCCCTTGGATAGGACATTACAAAATAGCAGAACATGCCTGAACGTGCAGATATGCGTATGTACATACCAGCGTAGAACGTAGAGAGAGTAATAGCTGTACTGCTTCCTGTCCCAGCTCGTGTCACTTACAGCTATAACTAACTATAGCTATACAACATCATGTGTTCCAAATACGTCCTCATTTTGAATGCAGACCACATCAACATCAACAACAAACAAATGACAAAGCACTAAAAATTTGGAAAAATGGTGATATTGAACAGCTGCTTATAAATTATTGTAGTTGACAATTCTATTTCATTTCATCATTTTGAAGTTAACTGATCAACTGATGGCAATGTGGATAAGGATAGACAGAAACTGAGGGCAGTTCCCCAAAGCTCCAAATCAAGAACATACAAATGACAAAGCACTAAAAATTTGGAAAAATTGTGATATTGAACTGCTGCTTATAAATTATTGTAGTTGACAATTCTATTTCATTTCATCATTTTGAAGTTAACTGATCAACGGATGGCAATGTGGATAAGGATAGACAGAAACTGAGTGGACTTACCTCAAGCTCTAAATAGAGAACATTGTGCAGGAAGCATGTCGTATGTAACCACAAGTGTCATTCATGCAAGCTCAACATGAACCCATCCCAAGAACCCTCATAGCTTCAGCTTTAATGTCTGCTGTGAGACTATAGGTGACTCTTTAGCTCCAGTTAGTTTCTAGGGACAGTTGATCCCTGAAGAGTGCGAATGAATGAAGTATCGAACATTTTTGTCTAATCGAATTCGAATAGGGAAGCTCAACGTGAACCCAACCCAGGAGCTCTCGTAGCT
Source organism: Liometoxenus newtonarum (assembly GCA_030264535.1). NCBI lineage: Eukaryota > Metazoa > Arthropoda > Insecta > Coleoptera > Staphylinidae > Liometoxenus > Liometoxenus newtonarum. The sequence goes on from JARJEB010029424.1 coordinate 13,454, forward strand.
TCAGTTTTAATTTCTCTGAGACTATAGTGTGCGTCCAGTAAGAGTAGTACATTTCACTCTTTAGCTCCAGTCAGTTCTATCCTAGGGACGGTTTATCCCTGAAGGCTAAAGAGTGCGAATGAATGAAGAATGAAACATAATGTTGCAGATGCAGATTCGTACCACACGTTTTTGTCTAATCGAACTCGAATAGATCTCCATGTATGAAAGACCCGGCAAGAAAAAGAGGGAACTTCATGTTTAAATGTAATTGATCCAAGTCCAAGTACATCCAACTACAAAAAACTAAACTGAAAAAAAAAACGTCTGTTTCGTGTCGCGTCGGGTTTCGTCTCCCTTCAATTCTAGCCCTATCGAGTCGAGATACGCTGGAAGCAAATGGTTCGGATAAAGTTAGCATGTCAACGAACGTTAATAGGGCAATTCGAAATGGGTTATAAAGACTGGCTGATAGGACTCTTCTCTACTTACGCTCTTGCAGTTGAAGATACTTGAGTTCTATATGTATATACGACATCAACGACGACCGACAGCGTTAAGCCGCGGGAGCATGATTCGAAGCGAAGAAGCACCCTGTTTTATTAGCGTTATACCGAATATAGTGAAGCAGTCGTATTAGTATTTGAGTCTAAAGCAGCTGAATAAAGAAGTAAAGATGCTTATAGACGTAGAGAGGGTGAACGTGAATGTTACGACTGGATCTTGAGATGTGGATGATTCTCGTTCGTTGCTAATCTTCTTCTTTAAAATAAGTACGAAAAATGGGAGCGCAATAATATCTAATCCTAATGTATGAAATAGATTTCGAACTTTTTTTGCTCCATAGAGGACTTTTTATTCTTACCTTTTGCCTTATAAATATAGATTGCTAAATTTCCAATCATTTCTTGTTGTTGTATTAACAAAAGAAAGCAAAAACATCGGTGCGTTAAATTCGCAACGCACAACTTTCCGACCGTATTCACTATACATACAATTTCACAGAATTCGTCGATCGTAAAAGAAATCGCCATCGGTGCGTTAAATTCACATCACACAACTTTCCAACCAAAATTCAAAACCACTACGATTTCGTATAAATCGTCTATCGGAAATTGGAAATGGCATTGATTTCACGGACATTAGACCAAAAAGTCGATTTCGACCTTAGGTCAACGGATCTTCACGAATTAAGGAAAAATAAGACTTTGATTTTTTCATGATCACTTTATTTTCCTATACCTACATACTTTCGGGTATATGGTCAGAAAGTAAAAAAGACTCTCGTTTTCTAATTAAAATATTTATGTAATAAATTAATAAGTAATGGATTTTAGAAAATCATTGGAAATGACATTGATTACGATCACAAAATTTCTGTACAATTTTGATCACACACGGACATTAGACCAAAAAATCGATTTCAGGGAAAACCAAGACTTTGATTTTTTTCATGATCACCTTACTTTCCTATACCTACATACTTTCGGTATGTGGTCGGAAAGTAGAAAAGACTCTCGTTTTCTAATTAAAATATTTATGTAATATGTTAATAAGTAATGGATTTTAGAAAATCATCTAAATGATAATGACTATCTATAAATATTGATGATTTAGTTATAATATTAGCATCGACAATACTACAAACTGATGAACATATCATTGAATTTCGAATTCGCATTAACAAAATACATTCTACCTTTACCAACAGTTTACGTGTATTTTGTACAAAGTTGTTTTGTTTTGTTTTGTGTTATTAAACATCAAACATAATACTAAGTTACGTTCATCGTTCATTATTATTCGTACTATTACAATAAATATGTTGATGATTCATGACCGTGCGCTTCGTGTGCGTGGTAACGAGGCGTGCATTAAAACAATTCCGCTAACGCGTTTTAAACGCTTTTAAAAGTCCCGGTTGGTTGTCACACCAACACCATAATGTCATCATACACAACACACAACAAACCATCCTGCACACATATACAATTGAACAACTTTAACGCACTTAAAAATCCCGCTGACAAACTTTACATGTTCAGTGCGTTGCTATATTCAAATAAATGTCTCTCTCTCCCTCTCTCCTTCTCTCTTTTGCTTTTTCTCTTTATACATTGAAATCTCAAATGCAGCGAGTATTTGAGTGTACGAGAAAGAGAAAAGTGTGGAAAAGAATTTAATTGCGAGAAAAATTTTGATCGCAATTTTAATGCTTGCTTTCATTTCAACTCCGCAACATACCGTGCATATTTTCCTGTACTTTAATCGCTTGCTTTTAACTTTAATTTGCACATACATAAATAAAATTTAACTTGTCATATGAGCTATTCGTTTATGTCACAACTATAGTTTTGAAAATTGAAAACATTTAATGAAAAATTTTATTGCTTGGATATATGCAAAGGAGGCCAACAGGGAAATGTACATACACCAGTTGTAGGTAAAGTAATATTAAAAAGTTATGCACTTTTTATTCCTTTTTCCTTAAAACCTTGATATGTGTGCTGATGACACTTGAAGCGGTATGACGTTCTCTCATCTTGTAACATAAAATAGAAAATGGCAACTGTAAAACGAAGTATTACATACCGTGCGTTTATTTTACTGTCGAACATATTGACTGACCGGGGAGAGAGTGGGATGTGATTATTAGAAACCGTGTTGCATCGAGATTCGAGTTGTGTGAACTATTTGAAAGACCTAACACTTGAGAAATAAGTTAACGATTGATAAGCAATTCATTTATGACGAGAAACAAAATTGACAACTGACAGTAATGACATGATCATAAAAATTAATTACTTTGATCTTGCATCGCTTCTTCCATGAGTTTGACTTCTTTATTTTACCTGCGAACGTAGCGTGTTCGCTGGTAAAATAAACACTCTGTATAATTTCGTTGTATACAGTCAAGAAACTTTGACTGTAAAAGTCAGACTTTCTATCCGCATTTTATAGTTAAATTTCTTATATACCTACATCAATAAGTTTTGCGGTCGTTTTACGTTTCCAAAACATATAATCACAACATTTCCCAGTTGTACCGTTTTTCTCGGTCCATGTCCAACACGGACAATCACAGAGGTAAATTCTGTTGGACAAATTTGAAATTATTTATGCCTTTTCTTATTCCATTAATGACATTTTAAAGTGCCAAAGTGGAAGATTTTGTATTTGCGTATTTTATATATTTTGCTAAATTTCGAAAGTTGGATAACTGGCTGATACATAAAATACTTACCGAAATGCGAAAGATTCTTATTTCCTCGGAGGGAACCAACCATACAAACCAACTGCGGATACCTATAACCAACCATACGAATAAGTCCTTCGTATATTTCACTCGTTGCCTTGTAAAATATAAATGAGATGGAATAAACTCAGTTTTCACTCTCACTACACACTACATATATAAGCACATTTTAGAACACTCAAATCAGTTATTTCGTACCTATACGCAATCACGTATCTTCGCATGTTTAAATTTTTGTATCTACGAAAACGCAATTTTCATTTCTTTTCAATTGCCTTCGTACAGTTTGCTCAATTGCTTTATTTTTATTGAAACCTTATGTTTTTATCATGATTTTCCTTTCTCGATTCCTTTCTCAAGTTGTACATACATCAGGCTCTGTCATCAAGCGATAATTATTCATTTCCTCTACGAAAGTGGACATTTTTTTGTTTGATTTTCGTTTTTCCAATGTCCGTTTTTTTTTACTTGTTTTTTGTTCGTTTGTGTATGATTCAGTTCTAGAAGATGGAAATTTGCTTCCTATCAATAAAAAAATAATGAACTCATCATTTATTATCAATTCTTGACTTGTCATCGAATTAATTAATTCCTGTTAATCATTATTTTCAGAAAATATATCGAAATTAGTTCGTTAAATAAAACAATATGTTAAGCAGCTATGAAAATATTCCTCTCCCGGTGCATTACAAAAATATATTATATAATTAGCCCTTCGAATTTTCTATATAACTTCTGTTTTATCTTTCATTTCATCTTTTTATATACTTATTTACAAATATTTTTTTTTTGCTTTTCGTTTATCAGTCCTGCATATCTGTCACAATCGGGGTTGAACTTCGAATTATTGAGTGGTGTTCGCCGTCTTTTCTTTGCACAGAGAAAGAAATAATTAAACGAAATGGAAAATCAATAATTATATTTCTTCATTCTTGCGTTCTCAGTACGTCTATTAAATATATTTTTATTTCAAAAAAATATATAATTGGGTTATTGTTGTTTAATAATTTCCAAAAGATTTATGATAAAAAAATTTCACAAAAATTATTAATTTATAAATAAACACAATGAAATTGATTTCCGGAAAGGGTCTGGGGTGCCCTAGGGGGTGTTTAATAATACACATCATTAATTACAAAAAACGTAATTTACCTTGCCTACACAAAAAAGTATTGGGACAAAAACTTGGAAGCGCATTAATGAGCTTCCCAAAGTCCACCAAAATATGGTGTTCGCCGTCTTTTCTGTGCACAGAGAAAGAAATAATTAAATGGAAGATCAATAATTATATTTCTCCATTCTTGTGTTCTCAGTACGTCCATTAAATATATTATTATTTTCAAAAAAAAAATAATTGGGTTATTGTTGTTTAATAGTTTCCAAAAGATTTATGATAAAAAAAACTCCAGAAAAATTATTAATTTATAAATATACACAATGAAATTGATTTCCGGAAAGGGTCTGGGGTGCCTTAGGGGGTGTTTAATAATACACATCATTAATTACAAAAAACTTAATTTACCTTGCCTACACAAAAAAGTACTGGGACAAAAACTTGGAAGTGCATTAATGAGCTTCCCAAAGTCCACCAAAATATGGTACCTAAACGTTGTTTCACACAATAAGTAAGACGAATAACCTCAAAAAAGTGAAAATTGAAAAATCTAACAATTACCAAGTCTCAAGCTCTTCAATACAGGAAGTTCTACATGTGAGTGATTTGCTATTTGATTGAGGTTAAAATAGGTTAAACCTACACTACAAAATGAATGGGATCACTAGGATGAGGGCTAACCCTTGTTTCAACTGTCTATACCTCCATTCACTTGATCCCTATCCACATCTAACGCTGAGGTGATTTCTAAAGTGGCAGGTCGTCGTTTTGGGATCGAGTATCTACTCCCGCGGCATTTCGAGAACGGTTGGGTAGATTGGTACAATCTGTTTAAATTAAGGTCGCATAAATCCTACTCCCTTAGGCACACCTACAGGAAATTTAGTATACATACCGATTGCCGATTTGTAAATTTGGTCAAAAAAAAATGTCGCTTGCGCTTCTAGGATTCATCATCACTTTACACTTACCATATGTCTATGAAATGAACAAATTACAAGTATGGTTATTTAATTCGGGTGGCGCTTTCATGATGCGTTCATTAGTTAGTATCAAAAGCTAAAATGGTTGATCCACGTAATGTGCATGCATCTAATGAACGTTTACGTTAAGGACTAATGTACTGGGTAAGTAGCTGCACTTAGTTTCAAATTAATTACTCACTCTCGCAACAGTCGCAACTATAAGTGTTGACTTGTCCCACCAGTCACCACATTCAAGGCTGAATACTTCTGCAGATACAATTCTCGAATACCACTTTCGTCGTTCATCTACTCCGGCGTTTCTCAAACTTTTGTATTTCGCGCCCCCCTTTTTGACCTTCACTAATTCTGCGCCCCCCTGCATAACAATTGGTGACCCAAAAAAAAGCTCTCAAGTCTCAATAAAGCGAGTGCACCTTGATGTGAGGTGACCAAAAAAAGGCTAAAAAATAATAAAACTGATACTTTGCTTATTTCGTTTATTCCACACTTTCACACTTTGAGAAACGCTGCCCTATAGCCACATGATAAATAAATTTACTGTATAAACGCTCGTCATATATTGATTAATGCGCGCGAGTGGGTAGCTATAGTAAAATTAGTAAAACAAAT
>JARJEB010029428.1:0-12623 GCA_030264535.1 Liometoxenus newtonarum
ATATATATATATATATAAGGATAAGAAACTATCAGAGAACGGGAAATGTAAGAATTTCATGTGGTATAAATATAAGATATGATATACCAGAGAAAATGATTAATATAATGAAAGAATAAAGATATTTGCACTTGGCATAAAGCAGTTGCTCTTGTGCAGAATGAAGAAAACTTGTGCATGGAATACGTTTGCAAACTACACGCTACACCGAGTTAAAACCTCTCGAAATTCTACGCTCGAATGCGTTGAGCCATTCGTACTCTGGTACGTTCTTCTTAGGCTTAATTCTTTAATTTGTCTTATTCTTCTTAGCATGAGAAATCAACCATGTAAACTACGTGTACTCATATATCCAAGTAATAGTTTATTTTACATTTAATATTTTATGGTTTTGTACATATTTGCGTTCTTTATTTCTTTACATAGTGCACGTGCACTAAAATAAGTATAGTAGGTTCGGTGTGACACAGCGAAAATAAAACGTCATTTTCATTGGAGAATTATCGATGCACTCAGAATTGCCAGTATTTTGGCGGCAAATTTTATCACATTTGGTACATTTAATATTTACTCTATGTTTTTACTTTCCGGCCACATACCGAAGGTATATATGTAATGTATGTATAGGAAAGTAGGGTGATCATGAAAAAAATTAAATTTTAATTTTTTCTTGATGGTAATCCGTTGACCCCAGGTCAAAAATCGGCTTTTTGGTCTGATGTGTGTGTGTGTCTATGTGTGAGTGTGTGTACAAAATTTCGGCCAAACCAAGCATCGAATCGGACTGAAATTAGGTATCTGGGCAGCTGTCCCTCCCAGTTGCACCTGGACTAAAAATGGTAAAGAAGACACCTTTACTTGTAGGCCAAAACGGCTTGCTAAATATTGATTGTAGCATAAAAGTATCTATATATTCCGAATTAGTTTTCAATTTCTTGCAAGATTTGCCATTAACATTTCTTAAACAGCTAATGATTTCGAAGATATGTGCTACCATTTCAACAATCAGATAACAATCTCCAGCATAAGAATAGAATAGAACAATGCTGCTAAGGCAACTCTCGATCACGCTGACACTCAAAATTGACAATATAAACTTCATAGGAAGGATATCGTTATAAATACTGAAACTGACGTTAGACGTCATCGAAATTAAATAAATCGGTACGGATAACTTTCCGGTCATATCTACTACGACTTCGTAGAACTCGTCGACCGTAAAAGCAATTTTGATCGGAAAATTGAATGAGATTGATTATGTTTTGATATCACTAAATTTCTGGCCAATTTCTAATTTCCGATCAAAATTACTTTTACTGTCGACGAGTTCTACATATCTAACTCGTAGTGGTTATGGCCGGAAAGTTGTGCGGTGCGAATTCGTACCGATTTTTTTTCAAGACAAAGGTTGGTGAAATGACCGAAAATTTGCCAAAAACTCTTCTATATGTATATTTACAAAAATAAATATCGATTTTATTTCATTTCATGAAAAAATAAATAGAGTTTGACTATTAAAAATATACGGGCTACAAATTAATATAACTGCAGTTGGAACAATTACTTTAAGAATGTAAAAACTCTTGATAAAAGGAATTATTATTGCTGATGCTGCAACTAATTGACGAAATTAGGTTTACGTCTTTTTCTTATTTCAACATTACTGGCACTAAAACATTTTCTTTTGATGATATTTTCTATTTCCGTTGTCTTCTCATTTCTTCTCTTCTGGCTTTGTATTCGTGTCTCGTTTTTCTGCGTAGCATGCCTAAAACTTTAAAGTTTAACTTTTAACAACATTAATTAATGTTAATTTTAATGTCTAATAATTTATGTTTTATACTCGTTTAACTTCAATTGCATTTAATTTTTTCATCATTTTATTGCTTTATAAGTGAAGTTATAAACTCTTTTCTATGGAAATCTTAAAATATAAATTAAATAAGTAGGTATCGTAGGTAGTAGGTAAATGAAAAAAGTACAGTACAAAAATACGATACAGCACTTCTAAGCAAACGGGAGCACCGGTAAATTAAACAATTTTGCGGGAACCAATCGCAGAGCGTTATTTTGACTCACTCACGAAATATCCATAATGGGTGTTTAAATTTATATAAGCACTGATTTGTACATAATTTTCGTATACACGTGGAGTGTACTTTCGCAAACGTAGCCAGCAATGAACACGCCCCCTAAGTCTCTTGTTTGGTTGGGCGTAGTGTACGTTTCGTGCTTAAATTATGTAGAGGGTTAAAATAAATGTGAGGAGAAATAAATATTATATTTTTAGCTTGAAAGATTTGGTGTAACAGCAGTAAGAGAATCCCAATTTTTTTCTGAATTGCTATAAAATTTTGTTTTCCGTTGATGAGTATGGCATGGAATGGAGTGGAGTATTTTAGAGATGTATCTAATGGGAGAAAAGAATTTTAGTGAAATATTATATTTAGCAGTTGTAGACATGGCTTCCATTAATGCTATGTCTGTTTTGTAGATAGATACGCAAAAGCACATCATCTTTTATCTGAAGTCGCAAATGCAATAAGTTTAGAAGCGTTTGTGCATAAGCGCAATATAGGCTATCGTTTAAATATCTAAAACATAAGCTCTAGAAATGTTGACCAGATTTATCGGACTAAAGAGTTCTCATTTCAAGTACACTCATCTATTATTCTTCTGTTTAACTTTATATAATTCTAAATGTTGCTTAATCCTATTTACATTTTCTATCTTCAATCTTCCAAGTGTAAACAGGGCCGGTTTATCTATTAATAAATTAATAAATGAAAATTATAATTTATCTCAACTTGCTCATTTGTCAAATCGCCTTGGACTTACGTAGCTTAAAATATCTAACCCGGCCCTGTCTGTATAATAATACTCTTCTTATGTGCTTAATAACTACTCAATCTTGACTGTTACTTAAGCCTTAAAATTAAAGTGACTTAGTTACTCTCTCGTCGTATTTGTATAAATGTTTAATATCATTAAGTAGAGCTTGAATATTCGCGTGTGTCTACAACTACATGTTCGAATGTTGTAAGTACATGTTCCTCGGAAACTATTTCTACTTTTGAAAATTAGCGCAACGACTCGTCTGCACAATTAAATAAATACCTGAACATAGGCGCCGAGTTTATGATTTTTTCAGAGGGGCCGGGGCCAGAATAAGAAAAATAATAATACGAATTAAAAAAAACAAAACAAAAGTTTCGACATTTATTTAACATGTATCTCATACATTTGGTACCTACTATACATTTGCGCCCAACAATCACCGTTAACATTCAAAATTACCGCTCATTTGGGAGCAAATGCAAAATGGTTTTTTTTTGCACTCTCAAGGGGGCCCGGCCCCGCTATATTGGTGCTCAGGGGCCCGGAGTCCCCCCCGCCCCCCGTAGTCGGCGCCCTTGGCTTTGACGACTACATAGACAATTAAATTATCAATCAATATTACATTATCAACGAAAACAAGCTTGTTTGAAATAGTAAATTATGAAGTAGACCCCAGTCACGTGATCGGCCTGTACTAAACGACTAGGTACGCTCGTACGCAATTTCTCTATCTACTGTCCATCCAGTAGTTTTAATAGTACTTATAAGATCTATGGGGTGGAACCTTAGACCACACCTCTTAATCACGCTTGCGCAGTATAAGATGTTAAAACTTACGAACAACCTTTTTTTTTGCCTTTCAGTCGGCTTCCAAAGTTAACATTGGGCTAACAAATAGGCTATGCTCTCTCCATATTTATATGCACTAAGAAAAACGCATAATACGAATTCGATCATAATTTCAATTTAATCTTTTTCTTGTACAAAAATACAACGACAAGTGAACAAATGAACATGTAAATGATCATAATAAACAAAGCAAGCTCATCGCTTACATCATGCGTGTCAATACTCAAGTTGACGAAGCCAGTTAATAAGTTAGCTAGCAGGAAATAAGTCAAACCATTATAATTAATTGCTTGAAAGAGCAATGGCGTGTATACAGGTGCATTACGATTGTGATAAAAATAATTCAAAAACTGTTCGTAGCCAAACAACAAAAACGTCATAAAATATGCGATTAAAAGTATCCAACTGATATACGTACTATTCGCCAGACATCTGCTGATATTAAAACATTGATGAAGAATAATTGTTGCGAACAATAGTATAAATGTTCCGAATAAAAGTCCCCAGAAGATGCGCAATTTACGTTTAACATTATGTATTATAAAACCGGTAGCTACGGAAATGAAATAGAGACCTACATAGCCCAAGGAACTTACAATGCCTTCACGATTCGCTGTCAATAAGTTATCGCGGTCCATAGATGAAAATACAAACTTCTCCAGTCCACTGAACAATAAAAATTGATGGAGACTTATTATGCTAATACCTATAGCAAGACAAGTTGAAAATTTCGGCATGATAGCTGTCATTGCCAATGCACTTAGGAGTTTCGTAACAGCCAACGTAATAAAAAAGTTCCAATGTACTCCGTACTCCTGTGGATTTACATGGTAATTGGTAAGATACGTGGAGACAAAGCGCAATATTCCGATGACAAGTATCGGAAGGACGTTGATGAACGTTTTCTGAATCGAATTGTGTACGCCGCGTATTTCACAGGCAACAATACCATTCGCATATACATATAAACCAACACCGACGTCCATTAGTGATATGCCGTAACGAGCTGTTTTGTGGAATTGCGCCGGGAAGCCGGGAAAGTCCACAGCCAGAATGCAAACGACCGTAATCAAATTGATGATGCTTCGTACGTTTGATAGGTAGTAGATTTTTGTCTTCACTTCATCAGCTTCTTCCTCTTTCTTCTTTCCGTTCCCATTATTGTCGGAATCATGGATTCGTTTATAATTTATATACGTGACTAGAATGACTAAACTTAACGCGACCAAATTGATGATTCCCGTGTAGTCGCTCCAAATTGTGCAACTTAATATCACAGGCAGCACTAATACCACGTAATCCAGGCATACGTGTTTCCTTATTACGTACGGTTCACGTATCAATGCTGATGATAGATTTGTGTTTATCACAGTGAGTAGAAACGAAGGTACGATGATGGAGAACACTTCTACAGCGGCGGTCAAGTGTTTGATTTCACGTAGATCCATTTCGACGAATACCAACGGCTGGAAGTTCATTTTATTTGATTAAAATGTTCAAATCTATCATTTTAAATGCATAAATCATTGTTTCAAGGTTATGTTTTTTGGTTGAAGTGGACGTACCTGATTTATATTCACTATTTTTTCAATAATCATAAAATACTTTTAATCTTGTTATCTTTTCTAAATAGATTATTGCGGTAATGACTACAAACTTTGTGCACTTGTACGAACAGGTACAAAATCGACATGTTACTCTCTACTTTACGTGTCGACTCGACTACAGAGAGTGCCGGTGCTGGGCAAAACACAAGCTTTTAGCTTGAAACTAAAGTAAATAATAAAAAAAAAAGGTAAAAACAAGCCGAAACGCCTCAGTCCCGCTCCATTATATCCACGCATTTACTCGTTGTTGAGTAATTTAGAGAATGTGTATGATAAGCATTATAAAAATGAGGTCATCAATAGCAAACGGTTTTATCATTTTGTGCACATTTTGGAGCCGTATGCCCGCTTTTTTGTTGCTTGTTAGCAAATAAACCTGCTTTAGATCTTTTTACTTTACCTTTTGCAAAGCTTTTTCTGTATTTGTGCATAATAAATGCTGATTTTGTAATAGAACGTTAATAGTTGAATTTTAAATATTTGAATTTGGCGCCATATTTGCCATGTCAAATACTGTCAAATAACCTGTTTCTTTTCCATAGAGTTGTAATTTTAATAGAGGGAAGGTATTGGTCTCATTCGTAAGAAGTATCAGAGATGTACATTCAATTTACCGCCAAATTTAAATATAATTGACAAAACCATAGAGAATATAAATTCGATTTTGTATGATGGGAATGCAGCCATGGGACGGAAGGGGAATACATCAAATCGCCAAATTGTGTTAAATCTAATAGGCACGAAATTTGAAATAGACTCCGTTTCGCGTCGCTAGTCTGTGAGTGTACTTTGGGTAGTCTATATTTTAGGGTTTTATCATAGAGATAAAGCCTATGGAGAGAGCATAAAGTCGAATTGGTTTCGAGGAGAATGCAACCACAGGTCGGAAGGGGAATACGCCAAAACGCCAGCGAACAAATATGATGGACCACTGGTATCAACGGGCGTATCCGTAAGACGTAGCTGTTGGCGAACTGCTACGGATTTTTCTTACGAATCTCTGCTAGATTCGTAGCTGCTACTTTGAAATCCGCTACATCTCCGCTATTTTTGTAGCGGTGTGTTAAAAAATTTCACTACAAGAAAAATAAGGAAACAGAGAAGGAAACTGTAGTATTGTATACTCTATGCGTCTATACTGTATGTACAGCGCCATCTATTGTCTTTACTATGTAACTGTGTCGGTAATAAGACAGGTGACATTAGAGATGGACAGATATCAAGATGGCGAGAAGGTGGCATAGAAACAAAACGAATGTAAAACTAAAGTTTATGATTAATATTAAATAACATCCATTTTCCGAATTTAACGGCATCTTTAGCCTGGTCAGCAACTACAAAACTAAAATACGGAACGAAACCTGAAACCGAAACCAATTTTGAAACAGAACAACAGAATCGAAAATAAAGAGCTTAGCCTTATGTTAAGAGGTGCTGCAGGGTTTTCGGCTCATTTCGTACCCGCTTTCGTAGAAACCATTGTAGAAACGCATGTCACCGAACAGCTCAGAACCGCTACTATTCCAACGGCTACGTAGCTGCTACGTCTTACAAAAGAGCCCAATACCTTCCCTCTATTAAAATTACAACTCTATGGAAAAGCAACAGTTTATTTGACAGTATTTGACATGGCGAATATGGCGCTAAATTCAAATATTTAAAATTCAACTATTGACGTTCTATTACAAAATCAGCATTTATTATGCACAAATACAGAAGAAGCTTTGCAAAATGTAAAGTAAAAAGATCTTAAGCAGGTTTATTTGCCCGCTTTCGTAGAAACCATGTCACCGAACAGCTCAGAACCGCTACTATTCCAGCGGCTACGTAGCTGATACGTCTTACGAATGAGCCCAATACCTTCCTTCTATTAAAATTACAACTCTATGGAAAAGAAACAAGTTATTTGACAGTATTTGACATGGCGAATATGCCGCCAAATTCAAATATTTAAAATTCAACTATTAACGTTCTATTACAAAATCAGCATTTATTATGCACAAATACAGAAAAAGCNAAATCAGCATTTATTATGCACAAATCCAGAAAATGCTTTGCCCGAACAGCTCAGAACCGCTACTATTCCAGCGGCTACGTAGCTGATACGTCTTACGAATGAGCCCAATACCTTCCCTCTATTAAAATTACATCTCGACTCACAAATTTTATAAAATTATAATTATGAATTGATTACTTCCATTTTAAATTTAACATTTCTTTATAGTAATATGTATGGATTATAATTATGTGTATAAAATAAAATCAGTCATTTTCTATTACAAAAATCGATATCGCAGGTTAAGTAAGTATGAAACAATTATTTTTTGTTCTCTTCATCATGATGACGACTTTTCTTCTTTTCTAATATTTGAGAACAAGAAGTTGCTTCATCATTATCTTTGTCATTAGAATTGCGATCGAAAGATTTACGTTTCCAAAATGCAATGCATTTAAAGAAATCCTTAACGCTCGAAGTGATTTTTGGCTTATTTCCAATCGATTTACAAGTTAACGACTGTTCGGAGAATCGATGGGAATTCGAAGGAGTCGACGACGTATTTGAAGTATTTGGCGTTTCACACTGGCTTTCCTTGCTTTCCTCTCGCAATTTCTCCAATGCGCTCGTATTCGCATTATTATTCGCTGCTTGTGTGGGTTCCCAAGAGGACAACGGTACCAAATACTCTTTACATTCACCTTGCGACTGTTGATTCTTTTGATTCGGAACAACAAGCGTTACCAAATTGACCAGTGAAGGACTTTCACCCAAATGCGTACCATCCCCCGGTATAGCCAGATCGTGCATCACATCCCAGTTATTAATCTTCGGTCGTTTCACATGACTGCTTTCACGTTTCACGCGAATCAATGTGATTTCCGAGTCGGTTGGTCCAATCGCATTGTTGTTGTTGTTGCTGTTGTTGTTGCTATTGCTGGTGTTGTTGTTCAGATCAAGGAAACGCAAATCGGAATTGTCTCCTTCTATATTACGATTGCATCCATCATCTGTTGATAGAAATGCATTTACTTATTAAATAATTGTGATCTACATTGGAAAACCTCTGATTTCGTCCATTAACGGATTTGCTGGCGTCGAATACGCGTAACGTGCATTGCCCTGTTGAAGTGATTGATGTTTGATGCCGCTGCAGAGGACATCATATTGTCCACTTTCGTTACGCGCATCTACTATGTCTTCAATTTGTTTGTGACTTTCGTTGTGGGTCATTGTTATTGGAATGGAATTGGAACGGATTGAACGAAAGTTTTTGTAAAAATTAAATGATTTCCTAAGAACTACTAGTAATTTTGACATTACAGATGCGTCAAATGGACTCGGTGTTATTTGATAAATGTTCGAATACTTATTTGTTTTATTTACGAATTGACAAGAAACATTGCATTTTTATTATCACAATAAAACTTGAATCGCTTGAATTTTGAAATTTCTAATTTGTTTATTTATTTTTCATTCAATTCCATAGATGGCACCCATCAACAATACTATATGCAGCACACTTTACCAATTTATATATGGGTTGTCCCAAAAGCAACAAAAATTCTTCATTAAAACTAATAATAACTTTTGTCATAATTAAAGCCATGTTTTATAAAGTTAAACTTACGAAATGTTATAATTGTAAATAAAAATTAGTTATGTTCGCGCTTTAATAATTTAACTTATACGATTGCCTGAACTTTTGCGACAGCCCTCGTATTTTCTTGCTACCGAATTTTTTGTTCGGTTGACAGTTGACTTGACAGTGACATTGACACATAAGCTTTTAGCAGATTGACAGCTGTTAGTCAGTACGGTACGGAGACCAATTTTGTGGTAATTTTTTTTCTAAAAATTACATGAAGAACACCTGATCAATTAATAAAAAGTGCTAATTACTTGTTTTTACATTATTAAGAGACATACGTGCCACACCGAAAATGCCGTTCTTAACCAATAACAGCGTCAATTAATTTTATTCTAACAATGCTAGCTGGATAAAAACAAATCCTCTTAATTTTCTTCTCACTGATTCCGGATATTATTTTATCTGCTAAGCTAATTAACTAGTTAATATATATTTAAAGCATTAAGTGTGAAAATAGGAAAATAATAAACGAGATGTTTGCCTCATTAAAAA
Organism: Liometoxenus newtonarum; assembly: GCA_030264535.1. Lineage (NCBI taxonomy): Eukaryota > Metazoa > Arthropoda > Insecta > Coleoptera > Staphylinidae > Liometoxenus > Liometoxenus newtonarum. The sequence continues at coordinate 9,434 of JARJEB010029428.1, forward strand.
ATAAAATACGTGAAGAGACTGGCAGTGATTTATCGAAACTAACAGCAAAAATAACCTCGTCGACTGTTCAACGAATTGATTCATTACGAGGCAAAGGATCAACATCAAGTATCAACTCATTAGTATCATCAGATGGTGTCAAAGATGATACGTCTGAGACCGGAAGGAACGATGAAGACTGCAAGAAGAGGATGCATCGGTTAGAAATCGAGTTTGTGAGGAAATTGGATGAGAAAGATAAGGAATTGAAAGAATTGTTGAGTGATAAGGATAAGAAGATTGCAAGCCTGGAAAAGGAGAAGGAAGAGGCGTATAAACAAGTACACAATTTAAAGGATTCATTAAGGAATGCTGAAGGTAATTTATTTATTTGTTTTTGTTTTTTTTTTTTTTTGTTACTTTTATTAATTCGTTTCAATTCGTTTGCCCGTTTTTCAGATTTTAAACAAAAGTTAGTTGAAAGGCAAGAGGACAAAGAGCAGATTGAAAGTTTTCAAACTCAAGAGTTATCGAAAGTAAAACATTTAGTATTATTACGGGAGCAGGAGCTGGATGAACGGTCAATTCAATTAAAGGAGGCTAACACACAATTAGACAAACTTAGAAGTGAGGTGAATCGACTAAGAAGATTTGAGGAGCAACTTAGTGATGTACAAGTAAGTTGACTTATTATTTCATTGTAATCATAGTTGAAACAACGACGTAATTATGTACAAGTTCATTTTGGTTTGGGGGAAGTTTGGAACTTTGACGATGATCATAAAAGTTCGTCAATTTTAATTTTATTTGTTTATTATTTATTTAAAAAATGATAACGTACAGTGTACACTTTATTGTCGGCTTGTTCTCCTGTTGATACATACACGGTGTACTTCAAATCGTTGAAGATGTTGAGTGAAAACAGAAAAAAATAAATAGTCCACCCAATATGCACCTATTGAAGTTAACATTAAATAGGCCACCCAATATTCACCTATTAAAGTTAAAATTAAATAGGCCATCCAATATGCGCCTATTGAAGTTAAAATTAAATAGGCCACCCAATATGCACCTATTGTCCATATTCCATCCATTCACAAACAAATTGAATGTGTAAAATATCTTGAAACAGAATGTATTTTGAACCAGTGGCGTAGCGAAGGGGGTGCGGGAGATTCCGGTGCACCCCCTTTTTCAATCAAAATGTACTATAATGTAAAATTGAAATTTTAGTTTTTGTAATAACATTTTCAGCACTCCCTGTAAAAAATTCCTGGCTACGCCACTGTACTGTACTGTACTGTGTCCTGTTTGTCAATTTCCAATTGTATTTTAATCGCGTACATTCACGTTTTTCGTTTTATTATTTTATATAATTTTTAAATTGTTGATTGTCATTCAATTTCCTTCGTATTTATTGATAGTAGTAATACACTGAGTGTTGTCAAAAGAGTAACCGTTTTTTCGTTGTATTTGCTTTGCGAAGCTTTTTTTTGCACTTCGCTTTTTATCCAGCTGTTTTCTTTAAAGCTGTCAACTCATTTGCTTTCACGTTGTCGCTTGAGATGTTCCATGTTAGCTTTGACCATTATTTCACCTTGCCAATGAATGAACAGCTGATCGGGATAAAGATGGCGACAAAAAACTGGATCTTTATCGCGATCAGCTGATTAAAATTAGTTCTGTGACGTAACGTGGAACATCCAGATTGAATTTTGTTGTAACATCAGTAATATAATACGTAAAATTAGGTTGTAAACCCTCAGTATGTATGTTGTGCATACGTAAATCGTCTTCTTATCAAAGTGAGAATGAAAATAAATTGGATGCTAACGACGTTTTGTATTTTAACGTTTTTTTTTTTATTGACGTGTTTATTTCTTTTTTTGCTTTGTTTTATTTATTTGTAGATTGATAACAGGTATGTGCTCTAAATTCTTGTCATTTGCACGTTAACGTCGATACATATTATCAATTTCTTGCATAAATTGTTACTTTGATATTTTTGTAAGCAAAACGCGCATCGTCGTATATGTCGTTTAAGTTTGAGGCTTGATAATTTAGTAGAATGTAGGTCAGCTGAAAAGTGGAAATAATTACTAAATTTTGAGAAATGAAAAAGATTCTCTAAGGGCTGGTTTATGATTGACATAATATATGTTATGTCAATCATAAACCAGCTGTTATTGTGCGTCAAAAAAAGTTACAAAATGTAATAAATAGGTGACTAATCATAGTTTTTTAGCCTAAGGGCTGGTTTATGATTCACATAATATTCACATAACGTGTTTAAAGAGTTTAAATCATAACATGCCATTTCAAATACAATTTTTGACATATGTTATGTCAATCAGAAACCAGCTCTTATTGTGCGTCAAAAAAATTACAAAATACGATTAACGTAGTGATGAGAAAACATTTTGCCTGTTTTTTTTCAACAGAAATTTAATAAATAAGTGAATAATCATAGTTTTTATTTTGGCCTAAGGGCTGGTCTATGATTGACATAATATTAACATAACGTGTTTGTATTACGTATTTATATACGACACAAATAGTTTAAATCATAACATGGCATTTCAAATACTATTTTTGACATATGTTATGTCAATCATAAACCAGCCCTAATTGTGTTTAGCGAAGTGTTAAGTTTACAAAAGAAAATAAAAGTAAGCGGATTAAATTAATTTTATTTATCAAAAATATTCTTTTACCTTACCCCAAGCAAAAATCTATTTGTATCGCTGGATTGTGCACTAATACAATCAGGACCGGACTAAAGGACGGTTTATGATATGATTAACATAATATTAACATAACATATGACATAAATAATTTAATTATTAATCTTTTACCATAAGCACTTATAAAATTTCGCCAACTTTCAACTCTTATAGAATATTTCCATTTACTATTCTTAGCCAATGAGATTGCGCATAGCATGACGGTGACGAGTTACGTGTTACTTGATGGAAATGACAACTAAGTCAGATGATGTCCTTTATGCTGCCGGTTTTTGACTTTTGATAAGCGTCGGCGTCCTTACGCAATGTTATGGCTCATGAACCGATAGCCTTATATTTAAATCTTACGGATTATTTCCTATGTTAATTTCTTATGTAAATTATAAACCATCCTTTACTTTGTTTTTTAAGCTTAAGTTCTATTACTAATTAACCTAAACATTTTGTTGTTTTTTCTTCTTCTATTT
>JARJEB010029439.1:0-23028 GCA_030264535.1 Liometoxenus newtonarum
AGTACCATGTCGTATAATTAGTTCTATACTAACGATTTTTGGTACTTTTTCCAATTTTAAAATCATGCACAAACCTCATTGTACGTATCTTCACTTTGAGAAGACGTATTTATTTAACGTATCACGACAATTAAAAAATTCGATTTGCAAAGACTCTCTAATGTATCAATCAATCAATCATAACATGTAAATCAAATACTTGAATACCTTGAGCTGTATGTTATGTTAATGTTAGGTTAATCATAAACCAGCCCTTACAAGGATTAATTAATTTTTAAAGAGAAAGTGCACGCATGAACTTGCAATTTCTAAATCAATTGTATTATTGTATACATATGTACTCCATTTATAGCACGTTGTAACTGCTGCGTTGTAATTGTTTTCTAATTCGAGTAATTGATATAGCAATTGATACGAAATGACACACTTGTTAATAACAGGTAGGTGCATACATAGTTGTATTTTCTATTTTATCTGGTACATTCTTGCATTCTGAAAATTTAAAACATGCATTTTATAAATTATACACTGCACTTTTAAATCATTCTACATTAAATTTATTGTATGAAGATCATCGATTAAGGTCATCGAATTTTAACTTTCCAACAATGCTGCAAACTGCAGTTAATGCATGTAATGTGATGGGCAAAACAAAGAACAAGAGCTGAACAACAAAAGGTGAAATGCCGTAGGTTTGTTTGTTATCTAGTAGGGTCCAGTGTAGTGCGTAGTGCTGAATTATTTAGTGTTGGATTCTCCTGAACTGAGTAACAAAAGCTTCAGCATCGAATACACTGGCTTTACACTTTTGTGTAACAAACTCGTTAGTGCCTGTCAGTGCAGTTCAGGACGCACTAGGACTGATTGACAAACAGACCTAATATATTTATCCTGCACTGTGCAAGATTAATGCCACATCATACTTTCTATTTATTTATTGTCTCTTTTATCTATTTTTATTTTTTACCAAATTAGGCAAAAAGACAATTTTTATTAAGTAAAATTGATTTGAAATGATATAAAGTGAAACTATTTCAACCGCATAATTAATTAAGTTTCTGTATTTTCATGAGTGTATTTGGTTATAAATAACTTGGGCTTAATTTAAACATTTCCACAACTTCTTGCTAGCTCTTGCTTGCCTAGGGTAATAACTTATTCTTGCGAGACGTTGACATACGACAGTTATTTTTTTATCGCAACTGTTGGTGTTTGTAATTTACTATAAATGCTATACCTGTTGTAAATACCAGTTACAAATGATAACTTTACGTTTTTCTTTTTAGTAATTTAAATTTGAAATAATCTTAAATTCAGATGAAAGGATTTGGAAATTTACGAAATTACGAAAATTAATTCTTACGTATATCTTACTCGGTATATAAATATGAATATTTCAAGAGAAGAAATAATAAACTATTCTATATGGGATATTTGGACATGAAGGCACTGAAACACAATTTACTTTATGGTGTAGAATAGAGTAGATAATATTAGTCAAATAGTAAGTACACAGTAAAATAATAATAATAATAATGTTAAAGGAAATGAAATTTTGATGACTTGATGGTTTAGTTATGTTTACGACATTACGACGTTAAATAGTTTAAGTTTTAGCTTGAGTTACGAGAATCAGGATCGTATTAAAACCTCTGCCTTGAATTGTGTATTTAAGGATTAGAATTGTGATGGCTCATTACGGTTCTTGATTGAGGAAAACAATATATACTTATAGCTGTCAAGTCGAATTTTAAAGAAAATGTAGGTCACTAGTTTATATTCTTGTCGAGTCGAGAACAATATAATTGATTAGCGCTGCTCTTAATATTAATGTTACAGTTGAAGTTATTCTCGTGATTTATATTTTGATGATGTATTTTATTTTTCTTTTCTTTTTAATGTGAATTTGCATTTTTTTTTCTTGCGCTGAAATTTTCACGCTCCATTTGTTTTATAGTTGTTTTCCATCTTAATTCATTGCCACTTGCTATTTTTGTTGTTTTCGTTTACTGAATTTGATTCGAATTTTTCTCACCTTATATATTATATACACGGTGTCTCAATTAAAACGGAACATTTTATTTGGTAGAAGGAATTACATTGTACAGGAATCCTGATAAGAAACCAAGATATGCAACCAGGAATACAAATAAATAATGCACACGTGTAATGGTAGTTGTCCATCCCAACATTGTTTTAGTGACTTTTCTCGGCTTGGTTTCCCGCAAATAAAATGAAAATCCTATGTTCCGTTTTAGTTGAGCCACCCTGTATATACCTACATATACTAAATATTTACGTTCTTATTTTCATTTCTGCGAATTGTTTTGACGCCGACACGTGTCTGTTTATTGTTTTTCTCATTTTCTCGTTATTTACGCGTATTCTCTGGTCCCATTTTTGATCATAATAATAATCTATTTATTATTTAAAATTGTGTTCGTGTTGCTAGGACCAAGTAATACTGCTAGTAAACTTAGTCACACCTAACCACAAGATTTGCGAGCTTGTAACAGACTGTAGTTAAATATTTAAGTTGAGTAGGTACCTATTACGAATACACATATAATAGTAGAAAATGGAAAATGAAAACACAAAACACATTATCGAGCAAAGTAGTAATAAAAATGAATATAAAAACCACGTGTGGTGTGAATATCTACAGATTATTTATGACACAAACTCAGCACACAAGTCATATTAATTATTTCATTTTGTTTGATTATTCATTTCATTACTTATTTAAACTAAAAATGAGAAACTTTGAAAATTCAAACGAATTAGCATAGCGCCCCCTGTCGTCCTTTACACTAACTACAATAGACAGTTGGCAACCATGATTTTAACCATTTTAACCATTTTAACGACACTGTCATTGTTTTCAAATGATGAACCTAACGCGATTGGAAAACATTCACTTTCACACTCTCACGAGCTTTATCGCGCTTGTGAAAAATTAATTACTTTCCAAGCCTGTAAGGTAAACTACTATTTCTTATATATTTTGATGTGACTAACCGAATAAACTCGATTTTTATTCGATTTTAATAATGCTTGTCCCTTCATTTCGTATGTACTATCGAATTAAATAACTTAAGAGGCACGACTAATTCGATATGTGAATTTTCTGACTTCGAAAAATTCCTACTTCCTCCTTCTTGTTACTTAGCGGAAACTAGAAAATTCGCTAATTCTAATTTCTATGTCATTGACATCATCACCAGTCAATTGACTGGTCTGGTTTTATATTTACTCTCCTTTATTTATATTAACACTCTCAAGTCGGTGCAAATTACTATTTTTTAGTAGCAATTGCAACAATCAACAATTGTAGCTAATTTAATAAATATATGTTAATAGTGAGTATGTTTGCCGTCAGTACGAGTATAGTAAGAGAAATATATGGTTAAGTATGAAAAATATTCTTGTCGTTGTCAATGTCAATGAGAATAATTTTTATTGATTTATAATTCGCGTTCTGCATTTTGCATTAAAGCGCAATTGCATGTCATTGCATCGGATTTGCATTGTTGTTTCGTTTGATTTACAATCATAACTAGCCTGCCACACTTGAACGACATTTATCGTTGTTTAAATTGTTTGTTATGTTTTTAATATTTTATATCTATATCCACACATACCGCGCGTTTATTTTACAGTCGAACATAGCATATGCTATGTTCACAGCTAAAATAAACAAGTCAAACTCAAGCTAGCAAGTGAGTGCATCAGTGTGAGAGCTATTTTGATGATTATTGTAAACCGAGAAAGAAGTTAACGATTGATGAACAATTTGTGAACAATCAATCCAAATACGACAAGGAAGAAAATTGACAACTGACAGTAACGACATGATCATAAAAATTAATTACTTCTATCGTGCATCGGCACTGCCATTAATTTGGCTTGTTTATTTTAGCTGCTAACATAGGACATGCTATGTTCGATAGTAAAATAAACGCTTGGTATATGAAATAAATTTGAAACATGCATTTTAAGTGTTTGGCATACAAATATACCGTGCGATTATTTTACCGTCGAACATTGCATGTGCTATATTCCTATGTTCGACTGTAAAATACACGAGTCAAACTCTTGCCACTGGGGAGGACGGGGAGAAAAAAGCGGATGTGGGTAGGGGTGATACACGATTTGTATTATCATGCCGTTATAGTCAGTTGTCAATTTTGTTCCCTGTCATAATTTGAATTGATTGTTCACAAATAAAAATCTACGCATGAAATAATAGTCTGCGGACTGTTCGCGATTTATTTCCCATAAAATATCCTCAACGACCAATACCTTCCGTCATTACAATACATTGTCACTCTCTCCAAGTCCGTCGGTGTGTCTTTAGCAATACAAATCCTCGTTCCCATGAGTTTGACTCGTTTGTTTTACCGTCGAACATAGGAACCTAGCACATGCTTTGTAAGACGAAAAAAAAAATCGCACGGTATGCAGATATCAATTTTCAATTGTTCATTGGAACATTGTGAATTGTGAGAGGAAGAAAAACAAAGTAGTTAAATTTTAAATGCTGCTGTAAATAATTAACACGTGCCTTTGAAAAATATAAAAATACCTTACCTAAAGTATATTAATTGGTATCAGTGGCGTAGCTACTATGAAGCAAAAGAAAGCAGTGCTTACGGGCCCGCAGCAGAAAAAAATGTTTCAAACGTTTATTTATACTAAAATGTTTCTTTCTTGATTAACAAAAATTTCTTACTACAACGCCGTGTGAATTTCTTACTACGCCGTGTAAGTAGTTATAGGTCTTTTCTATTATTTTGCTTTGTAGTTTATTTTATTTTTAATTGTTTTTCATTAGTTGGGTTGTTGGTTTATGGGCGATTTTACAGTTGTGACTTTTTTATGCCTTCGCCTTGACATAAATTTAGTATTTGCTCTTCTTGATTTGATAAAAACGATCGCTCACACATCACAAATACAATAAAATACAATTGTCTCTCGCACCTACTTATAATGAATACGAAATTACGAATGTTAATAGTTATTATACAAATCGTACAACAAGCGAGAACAATATAAATTGAATGGCCGAGTGAGCATGAAATGTATATAAATTGGTAAATAAATATGTCACGTCATTGGTATAATATTTATTTATAAAATGCAAGTATTGTATATACAGCTCGGCTACAGCCAAGAATGAGTAATCACGCACTGGTATTTAATAGATAATACAGAGTGATCCAAAATTATTGACATTTAGTTTGGCAACACTGCGGAATTTTTGAACTCCTTACTGTCAAAACTGGATTTTTACAGCTTATGGTAAATTTTCCGAAACATATTCAGGAATCAACTATAAAAATCGTTTAAAATTAATGATTTTACAAAAAGGATAAGTATCCCGATTGCTATGGGAGTAGATATTTATTACATTTATAGAGTCGGGAATTGACATGTGAAAAGAAGGATTGGTACCTAATCGCAGCAGAAGGACGTTTGTGGTGATGGAGGGTATTTATAATATCTAGCAACCAACCGACGAGGAAGTAACCAGTACGGAGAACCCGGAGATATTCATTCTAAAGCGGGCGCTACACTTTGCTACGAAGACTTTCCACGAACGTTCAAACGTCAAGCATGGACGTTAGTAGCATGGTGTAGCACCCTCTTAATTCTAATCCGTTCCAATCCGAACTCGAACCGATCCCAAAATCGATAGCCATCAATGTGAAATAACGTGTGACGTATAGGTACGTGTGTAATATAAAAGCGCGTCGACGCGAAAGTTAATACGCCGTCGTACGTCTCGTCGCCTTTCCAATTCTCATCATTTTCGCAATGCCATCCTGTCTTTTTCTTTTTTTTTTCGCTTACACGCCTTACATGTCCAACCATCATCCACCATATGTAATTCTGATTCGAATTTTTAACCCACTGCAATCACGCACACTTCTAACCCCCAAAGCATTTTAATTCGCATAACTGGCATTTCGCATGAGACACCGATTTTTCCTTTTGTGCTGATATGTAATCGATTTCTTGGTCCGTATATTATCAGGAAAATGTCTGAACACAACGCAGGAAAGGAAATGTAAAGAATAAAAAAAATAAAATTTTGTTACTTCTTTGTTGGATACGTTGTTTTTTTTTATTTGGTCATAAAAAGTGAAAGCAAAATTTAAAACGTAAGCGTTTTGCGTATAAAGCGTAAAGTTTATGACTTTCCCTTTCAATCCCTTAACACGCCCTGTGTTTACCAACATATGGTATACCCACCTACGCTTCATTGCTATCTAGGTATACCTTCCTCGTTCTAAATCATCGAATCATAAACGTACATTTTGGGCACCAGCTAACCATTTAGTTGATCCAACAGCTACAAAAAACAGGGGTGGACTAGGAAAATCGCTAACCGTTAAAAACGTAAATTTAATTTCAATCACGATTTCAGTTATTGCAACCCTGCGTAATGGTACGGATATTTTCATAACGTAACGCGTTAAGTTCATTCATGCGGATAGGCATCGAATCGACGATAATAACAATAAATTGATGAAACCGTGCTGGCAATGGATGGATGGAAGGGTAGTAAACGCTCTCTAAATTTAAATGACATCCTTCTCTTCCCCTTCAGAATCAGCATACGTATGAAGGTATCTAAACATTGTTGCCATTCCTCAATGAGCTGACGCAAGGTAATATGACTTGAAGCACCATGAAGCAAGGATCATAGGGAGGGATTATTATGCTTCCAAAGCTATAGACTTGGTTGTAAATTAAATGGAAACTTTGATGGCATTGCCATATATTCGTTCTATATGGATAAGTATAGCTAAAAGGTAGTAATGCTTTGGTCAAGGTCGTCCTTTTACGATTGTAATGTTCGACTTAAATTTTAGTGATGCAACAACCGGAAGTTCCCAATAATTTCCACTTAATTGCTTAGATTCTAATAATATTTTATCATTTCAAACATTATTTCTTTTTCAAATTGTTATATTCATATAGGTATGTACAGTGGCGTAGCTATAACTTTGCCTAACAATGAAGCCCGCCCAGGAAGTTCTCTAACGCTGGAAAAAGAAACACAAAAATTAAACTTTTTGCGATCGTTGCCTTCAGCATCAGTTTTTTTATAATTTAAATAATTTACCGTTTTCCAACTCTACTTGCCAGTAGCGTAGCAAGGTGGATTTTAGTGGGGGTGCTGAAAATTTTATTACAAAAAGTAAAAATTTTATTTATTTTTTTAATTTTAATCTTCTCCACGCCTTCTACTTCACTGTGTATCTAATTTTTGTTTATATTTGTTTCAGGTGAGTTACCATTTTACGACTTCTATTGTGTGTTTTCCTTTGTCCTTGCAACTTGGCTTCTGCCTCGTTTTGGCTTCGGCCCGTTTTGGCTTCGGCTCGTTTAAAAGCTCTTTAACATACGCCTATAAAACGTCTAGGCCGTCTAGGGTAAGTTTATTACTGCAGATTTCCTCAAAACTATTTTCGACTTTAGTCGTATATTTTAAACTTATCTACGCATCCTTGATGTTGCTTCTATACTTCTCATTTTATTTTTCCTTGTCGTTACTTAACTTTATTTTAATAATTAAGTAATTTATATGGCTCTAAAATGTTAGCGCAAACGACGAATTAACGATAGGAAGTAGAAATAAGGGGAAATGATGATTGGTTGACTTAATTTTGTGATAAGTGAAAAAATTTACTTTTAAACAAAAGCGAACTCTTATCTTATACAAAGTGTTTCATTGGTAATATGAGCACCTAAACTCAAAAATAAATAATTAAAACCTACTCTTCCCTTGTCGACTGTGAGACGTTTTTCGTGTGGGTGAGACTTTGTGCATTCGTAATAGGGCTCGGCCCTTCTACGGGTTACCATATCGCCGACAACACTTCTCATTCCAGACTACTTTGGATGGACGACTGTTTTCTATGACATGTAGATAACGTTGACAGTATACACATCTATTGAACACAGTCAACACAACTGTCTCTGGCTCTGGGATTTGAACCCACACCACCCCCCGATCAACAACCAAAGTGTTAACCGGTTGGGCTAGCAAGCCTATACAAAAATTAAACTTTTTGCGATCGTTGCCTTCAGCATCAGTTTTTTTATAATTTAAATAATTTACCGTTTTCCAACTCTACTTGCCAGTGGCGTAGCAAGGGGGATTTTTAGTGGGGGGTGCTGAAAATTTTATTACAAAAACTAAAAATTTTATTTATTTTTATCTTAAAGAATTAAATTAATTGTATTAAGATTTATAAATTTTACAATTGAAATTATGCATCATTTCGATTATATTTACCCAGTATACGTGCTGATCCTCTAAGAACATATTGTATATGTAAGTACTATATGCATTGAACTCGAAAATTTTCTAATCAGTTAAACTTTACAATTGGCGGGGTCGGTTTTTACGATGCAGTAAAATTGATTTGATGACCTCGTAAAAATCTCATTATTATTTCATTACCTATATTCTTTGCCGCGTTTTCTTGACATTTTCTGTTCGTTTCTTTGTTTTTTTGTTTTATTAATAGTTCTTCCGGTTTTTCCGTAAGTATATTGAAGCGAAGTTATAGCGAAAGGAAAGCTGAAAGTAAATTCAAATGTTTTTTAACTTAAAAATTACAGTAAAACTAAAACTAAAGCAAACTAAAACATATTCCGTTTTTGTTTAGTTCTTTCAACAGGAAAGTAATAAAAATCTTGTTTAAATAGGTGATTATTCGGTTAAATATTTAACTAAAAACTCTCGAAGGTAATAAATAATATTTATACTGATAATTAACGAAATTTAATTTACTTGTGTGAAAGATAAGGGCGGCAAAATAATATAAAGATTATACAGGGTGGTTGAGCAATCAATAGTCAGCGAATAACGCCCAGTTCGTTTAAGATCAAAAAAGTAAAAATTTTTATGTTTCTTGTGTTCTAGAAAGTGCCATTTTATAGAAAACAAGAAACGTGGAAACTTTTACTTAAAACTTTCTTTGTATCTTAAACGGTTTGGGCGCTTAGTTCAGGCCTCAACCACCCTGTATTTTTTTAGTTATAGTAAAACTCATTTTCGCTAAATTGACGTATAACTAAACTAACTAGATTGAAGTTAAGTTGTACCATCAGAGTCTGTCTTCTACATTAAATACGATTAATGTGACATACTGACCATAACTTTTAATAAAAAATGCATTTCGTTGATCACACTTGTTATCACCCATCATGTTTTCTAAGAGTGTTCATTCCAACTATTTCAATGACTAAGTCCATCAAACATTTGCACTTGGTCGTTGAAAATTTTACTATAATTTTACAAACACTCAGTGTATGAATTACAATAAATTTACAATAATCTTTGTGCCAGTTTTATAATTGGTAGACTAAATAAATATTGTTGCTGGATTTCAATCGTAATTTTCTTCTTTCGTCGCAATTTAAGTTAAATCGTATATGCAATTTGTTGTCTGTGCGTCCTCAATGAAGATTGTTTAATTAAGACATTATCGTATTATCTCAATGACTTTAACATTAGTTAGTTGATACTACGAACACTAAACTGTATCAAACATATGAATGCGTGTACGTTTTAATACGATTATTAATAAGTTAATAAGTACGCATAATTTACTTAGCGTCAAAAAGCTCCTGTAACTTTATGAGTATAATACTCATGAATAAAACACATAATGATAACTACTTCCGGTCGAATTAGTAGTTCTGCTTGCTCATTGGTCAAAGAAATGACCAACTAACTTAACTTATCTTAAACGCAGTTTATTCTGACATTTTACTTTATATGTATACATATAATTGATGCATATTTAAACCATGATAAGTCCACACTTTAATTAGTTAATGTTAAGTTAACCGGGATAATAACTGTCTCCTTATTGAGTGAGACTGCTATTAATAAAGTTTAACAAATCTCGATCTGGCATTTTTAAAAATGAGAGAGCCTTTGAATTTTCTCTTTGCTTTATTAGAATATCTGTGATCATGTATACAGGTATTAATAAATATTAATAATGCAATAATAAACAAGCATTAGTTGCGCTTGCAACAGAGTCGACATCGATTTCATCTTGATCATCATTATTCTATTCGATTAAACTTATACATAAATTATGCTTGTAATGTGCGCAATGAACCAACACTAATAGTGAAACGAATGAACTACCGTTCAGTTGATCTACAGTTCAACTCGGTTCAGTTCATTTTAGATCGGTTCGCGGTTACCAACTGGGTGCACTAGCGCATGGGTCGGCAGACTTTCCAGTGAGAAGAGCCAAATTGTGAAGAAAACATGATAACGAAGATATCAGAGAGCCAAATTTATTTTTTTTTATACTTTGTTACTTAGCTGAAATCTTGAATTTTTTTGTTAGTGACCAAAAAAAAAGCTCTCAGTGTCTCAAAGTAGTAAACCGAGAAAAAATAGTTGAAATATCTATCTGAGAACGCGAAGACCAAAAAAAAAAGCTCTTCAAAGTACAAATATCTGAGCCGCGGTCTGCCGACCCATGCGCTAGCGCAATTACTACGTGCTCCACGGTGAATGGTGATACATGATTGGTTTAGCTACTTAGGCTAGGCCAGCGTTTCTCAAAGTGTGGGGCGCGTCCCCAGAAGGGGGGGGGGGCTAAACTGTACAAGGGGGGCGCCGAATAAACGAAATAATCAAAGTATCAGTTTTATTATTTTTTAGCTTTTTTTGGTCACCTCACATCAAGGTGCGCTCGCTTTATTGAGACTTGAGAGCTTTTTTTTGGTCACCAATTTTTATGCAGTGAAGGTCAAAAAGAGGGACGCAAAATACGAAAGTTTGAGAAACGCTGGGCTAGGCTACGGCTACGTTTAGCACTATGATTGTAGAAATAGCAATGACTGTGTACTCTAAGCAGCACCGAACTTACCAAAATATTTTGAAAATGCCAAAATTAGTATTGTGTTCTTTTGAATAAGCTAACATGTGTACCTATATCCAGCATCAGCCATATATGTGTGATGCATGCTTCATGGATAACCAAGCTAAATGAAGTTATTAGAAGTTATAGTGCTTTATGCCCATAGACTAGTAGATAAGGATTTGAAAATCGTGTCTTAGGGAAAGCCAAAGAAGACATTCCCCTGGCGCTGATGGCAAAGCAGCGTGCTTGTTTTTTTAGTTTCAGGTTTCACCGCTTGATATTCGCACCAGGGGAAAATAATCCTGGCTGAACATAACAAAGCTGCTCTGTCTAACCTTACTATGTTTATGGTTACTATTTGGCACTTTGAAAATATCAGAATTATTATCGTTTTCTTCCTAATAGCAAACAGCCAGCCTTAGTCATTTGTGTGTCCTCATCTGTATAGCGAAATTAGGTTATTAGAAGTTTAGTCCGGTACTGTGTTACTTCAGCTACTATTTGGCACCAGGCATTTACCTAGTTGCAATTTTTGCTGTAGATATTCGTGTAGATAGACCAACATTTACACTCCATGTGGTACTATTTCGCCAGTAACGTGTTTGTGAACGATAGAATGAGAGAACGGGTTCACTGACTTTATATGCTAGTTCTAACACACATCTAGGTATACTCGTAGAAAACACCAAGCTAGTATAATTTTACATTTGTGTGCTGCATATGCTCAACTTGAACAGTTGAACACGGAAACAAATACATTCGTACGATTGCATACTTATGTACACAAAATTCACATCAAGGAAATAAGCGAAACTGCTTTTACTTGATGATGTGCATGTCTTACTTGTACGAAACATTGCAATTACATTGCACGAAAAATAATATCCCGGTATGTATTATTACTTGGGGCAGGGGGTAATTTATCAGCTTTATTACTAGACTGCATGCGCTTGACTCGACCCTCAGCTTCAGTTCACACCATCAATTTTTAGTTATTAATAATTTTTGGAAATCTTTGATGGGGGTGGGGGTAATTACCCCTTCTTCTCGTAATACATATACCGTGTGTTTCATTTACATTACGAAATCATATATCTTTGCTGCTTTGAATTATGTTTTCTGAAACATTTGGTAGAAAATACTAGATTCGCCTTCGGTAGTTTGATGGTTTTGCCTGCTTTGTTCATTGGGCATTTTGCCAAAATGCGAATACTACCGGCATGTAATTGGCATGAATCTATAATGGTCACGAACAAATTATTTGGTGGCATTTACTAACATCAATATTTTCCTTAATTCCGTATACAAATAATTAATCGTTAAAGTTGAATTTGTTTGATTGGGATGGTCCCCATGTGACAGGTTTGACATGAGATTGACCTTCCCAATAAACAGCTGATCGGGATAAAGATTGCCGAAAAAACACACTCTTCAAGCACAATTCAATGCTCATTCGAATTCGGCCTCGGATTCGGCTCAACAAGCATGACGACGAAATCTAACTAATGCAAGTTGTGCCAAATGAGCAATGAGCATTTAATGAGCGGGATGACCCGTAATGTGCTCCAGGTGTATGTTTTTCCCGCAATCTTTATGCCGATCAGCTGATTAAAATTAACTCCGTGACGTAACGTGAAACATCAGGATTGTGGTCGCCAATCCTCTATACAATTAGGGCCTCTCTATATTTATATTAAACTCTGTCCAAAAACTTTGTAATCAATTTTAATCCGAGTTACCTGCAGTTATGATATAACTGACCATGACAACTAGAATTGTGTTTTGTAATGTCAAATTTGTCAATATATTTTTGCATCTTTTTCATTTTCTGTACCAATTACCAATAATTCTGCAATATAGTTTTTTCGTAGTTTTTAGTAAAAATGGTGTACGGTACTATGTCAACTGGTCTCGACTTTTTAATGTATCTATCATTTTATATGGTGTCCACGTTTTCAGTAGGCCAATTTCTGGCCAGATTTAAGCATGCCCGTACTGCTAACTACAAAGCGATAATGCATCTGACGGTCAGTTTTCTAACATTTGTGATGCTCGTTCTAGAATCAAATATGGATGTATTCTTTCATTTGCACCCCAAACTCTTGCTAACATTATTCTATCCGCCAATAATTTTCAAAATAATCTACGAGTTGGATCTGGTTGAATTTCGCAAGCAGTTAACGAAAATAGTCGCCTATGCAATTATAACATCATTATTATGTAGTGCGTTCATTGGTTTATCAATGGTCCTGTTGACAGGCCACCGATTCTCTTGGATGCTTGTTCCCATCTATGGTTTCGCAATGGGATCAATTGATTACATGGATTCGACTGTCAGCATGATACATTTTGGCGGTATGAAGAAAGCTTTGGCATTGCTTCAAGCCGAAAGCGTTGTTGGTTCAGAAGTCTGCTACACCCTGTTGAATCTATCCTTTGGTATTTTGGACGGACACATTGTCAGATGGTATCAAATTGTCGCATATTTCATTCGTACATTTCTTGGTGGAATACTCTACGGTGCCATCACTGGAAGGATACTCTATTCAATTATTGAAATTTATTTGGATAACAGCATACATACAGCTACTTTTATGATCTTATCTCCAATTTCGGTTTACTATCTTGGGCAGCATGTCCTTTATGTGTCCGGAGGAATAGCAGTTATTATCTATTCCTTTTCATTCACAACGTACAAAACGCGAATACCAATAAGGATCGGACGTGATATAGAGAAAGTGAACTTCTGTGTTGCACGTTATGCACAGTGTTATCTGTTCTTCTTCGGTATGGTGCCTTTCTTCACTCGCACACTACAATATTTTGATATATCCAAACTATTGGAATATTTAAGCTTGGCTTTTATAGCAATTTGTTTAAGATTTGTCTTGTTACTTTTTCTACTCCCAGCAATGAAGTACATACGACATTCTCACGAAATTAGTATTATTATCGCTATGAGTTGGTTTGCGAAGAAGGGCGTCATTCAAATGGTTTACTTCTTACACATTTTAACTCATCATAAAGCTCATATAATGGCAACGTATGTCGTTCCTCATACCTATTTCTTTATAACATTTACTCTTCTGATAAATAGCGAATCGTTGGCCCTTGTTGCTAATGCATTCGATTTAAACAAATCCCATCCGATGAATCTTCGCAATATCAAAAATTGCATAAATCGTATCGTACAAGTTCAAGAACAATTCATATCAATGATGCGGATGAATACTACGTACACTGAGGTGAACTGGAAGATTGTAGCTGAAAAGTTGAAAATATCGCCTCCTGCTGCTTTACAAAAACAGCTGCAGAAATTGGATTATCAAGTAAGGCAATCTTACTGTGATGATTGCAGTAAATTCGTTAGTTTTGAACCAACTCGTAAGGAATATAAAGCGTTAATGATGTAAGAGGATGTTCTTTCTCGGTCTGGGATCATTGGACGCGGCCGTTTGGGCGCAGCGACAGTTTGGCGCAGAGCCGAAGAGTCCCGCGCCAAACTGCCTCTGCGCCCAAACGGCTGCGCCCAAAGATGCCAGTCCGATTCTTTTTTCCTTAATTTATTCAATTTATTATTGTTGGGGCATTTTTTTTGTTGTTGCAGAGAAGCAAAACAAACGATTGTAAGAGCACACAAAATGTCATTTATTACTCAGTATGAGAAGGGGAAAATTCAGCGACATGTTATCACAATTATTTTGAATTTCATTGAATGTGCCGATACATCGAAAGATGGTTCCCTTGATCCGACCCTATTTAAGAACTTTATTCATAAAGAGGTACCTTTTTGAAACTTTCTAATCAAATATACTTTAAAAAAATTTTGTTTGTAGACCATGTTTTACAAAATTAAAAACGCTGTTAGTACAATTGATCCAGTTCACAAACATCAACCACCAAGAAAAACCTACAGACGCTTTTGTTACCACGTCGTCATGCATTACTCATATGAATTGGTACTTTTGACTCTAACAACCCTGTGCATTACATTTAGAATTATTGATCTCTGTGCTTACATAGAAACAGACACCTTGTTGATGTTGAAAGGAATAACGTTGATAGTATTCCTGATTGATTCTATTTTTAAAATTATTTCCTATTCTCATATTTGTGCGACAGAAGGATTCACTTTTTATTTTACGTAAGTGCTTTCTTGTGTCTTTATTTTGGGAGAGAGTAATCGGAATCGCTTCAGTCAATTTCTGACGGCGGTCAGAATTTTGAAATATTTTTTTTTCACACCCACGATGTTATTTATGTACAATTTACTTCTGTAATAAGGCTATCTACAAAACTGTTACACTTTTTTTCATTACATAACAGTATGATGTGTCTATCTCATTCTTCCTCTGTCTGTCTCCTTCGTTCTCGTTATATGTTCAATGCCGTAATAGCAATTGTTGTTTGGGTTGTATACGTTTTCAAGCAACAGTAGTGATTTTGTGATTTAAATTGGCATATTGTTTCTAAACTATGATCATGGATGTGCAGAAAATAGTGTTCGCAACTCATTGTGTTATTCGCTTGTTGCGAAAATAACAATACGTAAATGATTTTAGTAATTCATGGGACCAATTTGATTTCATCGTTATTTTGGTATTGGTTATAGAGTTGCTGACAGAACTTGTTTTTATCAATGGGACAGGTTCAAATTTAATCTACAAAATAACCATTTTTACAATCAAATCGATAGCTGCTATACAAATATTAAAGTGCTGCAGATTTATGCTCATTCTGAAACGCCACGAAATAGTCATAGAGAAGTTTTTGAACAGGTTGATTGGTTTACGACTAATGCTTGCGGTGGATATTGGTGAAGTACGTATCAAATTATAGATACTTACTTACCTATAGATAAGAATGGTAATTTAATTTTAGGCTTTAATTAAAAGTTATGAAGAAGTAATTCATATAATGCCAGACTTAATCGAGAACCAATCTATTCTTCTGGAGTTATTAGAACAGGCGAAGTTTGATAAATCTATTGTTAAAACAGAATTATTGGAATTAAAGGCGGGAAGAGATTGGGTTACTGTAACGAGCAAAACTAGATTGGCCGTTAGAAATTGCTTTTTTGCAATGAAACTTAAAATTAATGATTTGTTATCTGCGAATGTTATTGATAAATTTGAATTTGGTAAACTGATAGCTATGCATGAACAATGCTATCAACAGTTTTTGAATGTGAGAATTATCACTCAGGGTTCGGACGAAACTTTAATGGTTGAACTTAGTTTCATGGACAACAACAATGTAGGCTTTTTCTGTTACGTGAATTCTTTCAAGACGACATATCTCAAAGACGAAATTATTATGGATGTTGGTTACAACGTTGATGGAATTATGATAATATCAAGTGGTTATGTTAGAGTGGAGTTCAAACCCAGTGACGAAGATACCTATATGAAATATGGTGCGCTCCCGGGCGTTGATGATATTGAAGAAGACAATATATTTACGCCCAGAACTTTTTATTTAATGTGTGGTAATACTATTGGTCAAATGGGATTCTTAACCAAACGGCCTTATCAATGCATTGTTAGAGCTATTCAGGAGACACAACTTTTGATTATTCCATCAAATATTATTGCGTTTGCTATGGAAAATTTATCCAAAGATATTAATGGGTGGGTGACGTTGCCTACGTTCCTTTTACAACAAATCTCAGTTGTGACGTCATGACACAGTTGGTTGCACGCTCCTTTTACATTCGAAATCTCAGTTCAACTGAACCGGCTCAGTTCGGAATGGGACCTTTGGGCGCAGGGACTATTGGGCACAAGTAGTTTGGGCGCAGGTCATTTTTGGCTCAAGTATACAATACATTATAAATATTTAGAGAAATCCTGATTTATATACCATAATATATTATGCGTTTAATTTCTGAGCACCAAATATATAGGGTGTTCAGAAATTGGCGGAAAATCGCCAGGTAATATTGTAGATCGGGTCATAAGAATACGAAAATCTTAATACAAAAATGTCCGGAACGTCCTGGTTTGTCCTCACGAGGACAATGAAGTTTATATAGATCTGACAACGTTGCTTCAATGTTTTTGAATTTGCCACCATAACGTAGTTACATACTTCAAACAAATCTGACAGATAATTTTAATCAAGCAACTAAAAATATGCAATGATGCGATGAAGCTAAACGTACTTTTTAGAAAAAAAGTAATTTTCTTCCAAAAGAAAAAACAGTTTTTTTCTGGTTGCAAAATTAAAAAAAGAAAATCAACTTTATAACTTTCTTCGGTAAATTAAAAGATATTAACTACAAAAAGAAAAAATCGATTTTATGCCAAAACTCAAACTTTAAGGACCTCGTGAGGACAAACCAGGACCATGCGGACATTTTTGTATTAAGATTTTCGTTATATGTTATATGGCGATTTTCCGCCAATTTCTGAACACCCTATATAGGAATAATATTTACAATGTTTTATAATATAAATGACTATATAATTTGAGATTTGCTTTACATAAATCAGATTTTTCTTATTTATGGCTGGGTATTACCTCACCAGGCTCCTTTATGCATGTATATCGTAAATACATTTGAGATTATATTGTAATGCTCTTTCTGTGGCCAGATGTTCAGAAATTAAACATAATATATTATATAAATCTGAGTTTCTCTAGATATTTGTGTACTTGCGCCAAAAATCACCTGCGCCCAAATTACTCGCGCCCAATAGTCTCTGCGCCGAAAAGTCCCGCGCCAAACTGTCTCTGCGCCCAAACGGGCGCGCCAAATGGCTCTGGACCGGGCTCAGCTTAATTGAGCTTGCTCGAGAGCTTATACATTAGTGAGTTTATCAGACTCAGTTAAAAAGAGAGATTATTTGCCGAATCGGTAGCTCCACATGTTTTATAATTTTCTATTTGAAATCATATCGTCATGCAAGTGAACCAGACGATTCAGTTCGTGTGCCTCTTAGCATCCAATAATGACGTCATTTTGTGAGTTAAACTTGCTCAGTTCACTGAGTGGCTCAGACACTCACCTTATTGTAAAAGGAACGTGACTAATGTCATATTAGTGCCAAGGATGTATGATGAACTTATTAAATTTGTAGCATGTATTCAAGAATGTGGACTAACTTGACGTTGAATATTATCAATTCCATAATGTGGAATACCAAGGAGTTGTGTGGACTAAGACAAGAAGATCTTGTAAAGCATACAGTTCGAGGTTTCTTTCCAAATCTAACGAAATGCAGTTCGTTGCATAGACCGAAAGACGTTGAAGATATTGTTCTTGTAGAAGGAACGGTTAAAGATATGGTTAGTCATGAAGAATACGTTGCTCCTTGTTATCTGCCCAGGTTTCTAGTTGCAAACTTAGATGAGAATTCTAATCATTGCCTAATTTATCATTCGTTTATAGATACGTTTATCAAATTAAACTAATACGAAAAAAGGATTATATGGTGAATCCACAATTATATATGATTCCATTTGATCCATCAGCCTTGGATGCAATTAACAATGACGTTAAGAGTTCTTGTGTGCCTAGGGTAATAAATGTCCTTGGAACTTTGAATTTTCTAACTATGAATAACTCAATATAAAAACTTTTAGCATGATTATGAAAAGGCATGGAGTCTAGGTACAAGGCATTTGCCACAGTTCAAAGTTGGATATAGAGGTACAACTAAAGGTGGAATTTTGAAGCATGTTACTTCTTCAGTTTTTTCACACCATACCATGGTACATTCAGTTTCACCAGAAAAACCAGAGGAATATGGTAGGAATTTGAGTTTAACCAAAAATGAGGAAAAGTTAATGATTACGCGGACTTACGAGAGATTGGAAACTGGTAAAGATACCTTCACCACTGATTCGAAGACCACGTTTCAACATAAAGCGTCGATGAGTATTCAACAGCTTGATGATCCCGACAAAAATAATGATAGAACTTCGAAGCGACGGAAAACTGTTTTGGTTAAAAGATTGAATTCTTTGAAAAAAACGACGAAAATTTCTCCATATAGTCTTGAACTATCAACTTCGGACACTGAAAGTGTTCATTCGACGAAACGAAGCTAAATGTAAAAGTTTGATATTTACCGATATTTGTTAATGTTCATAATTTATTATTTTGCTGATTAATATAAAGAAACAAAATATGTTGGTTATTTATTGATTTGGAAAGAGTGAACCAAACTTATGAACTTTAGAGGCGTTTTCAGGTGGCCAATTTGGTATGCTTCTGGTGACATCTCGAATTAAACGATTTGGTATGTTGTCAGCTTACCAGTCAAAACGGTGAAACCCAAAGAAGAAGCTTTCAAATTATTTCCTGGATTATCTTATTTCTTTTATAAAATACTAATTAAATAATATAATGCGGAAGTTCGCAGTTGCTGTGGTTTCATGAAAGCAATAATTTTTCGTAATTTTCAGAAGAGTTGTCTTTTAGCTTCACAATCTTTTTCTGTTTGACGCTTTTTTGATTTCCAGATTGCTAGAAATAAAAAGGAATGCCAATCCACTCAACATTATTGTCGTCATGTATCGCCATCTTGTCTCTTCCAAATTCTGGGTGGATATGTCTAGCGTTTAGCCCTCCATTTTGGATTTACAGTGACTACCGTTTCATACATTTTGTAGCTTTGTTTTTAGTACTAAGTAAGGTAAGTGAGTAGAAAGCAAACAAAATAAGTTACTTAAGTTCATGAATAATTCATCGATTGCACTCATACTTATTATACCTACGAGTATGTACTTACTCACTTGCTAGCTTACTTGATGCTTCCTTCTTGGTATATTCTTCTCGTCCACGAGCTCATTACTAATCTTGGCAATCTTGAATAGCTGCACAAAAAGTATTGTTGACTGAAGGAGAAGTCGAAAGGGAAAGAGTTGTGGCGATGCATACATTTTCCTCTAGTGTCGAGTATATATGCACATTACCACTACTTATTACAATGCGTGCTTATAGTGTACGACTTTTTGAGTGCGCTAAAGAGAGAGAACGAGAGTCAAAAGTGAGATCAAGTCGAGTGTAAAGTTAAGTATTCTGGACTAGGAAATATAATACTGCAGGTTGATGCACTTCTGCAATACTTTTTCCACTTATTTTTTAAGGATTTCAAACAATTTGATGTAGTTGATAAAATAAAAATAACAAAATTGAAAACTAGCTCACGATCAATCAACTTAACTTTTGCCTGGAAGCTGATTTCTATTAAAATGGCTTTTTGAAATTACAATTTTAATAAACATTTGACGAGTGATGACGTAATTAAAACGTTACTCTCTTCCGTAATTTAAAACTTTTTTCATTTATATTTTCGTTATAATATATTTTTATTAGTAGGTTACAAGCCCCTTGGCAACTCTTCATTTAAGTTTATTTTTTCTGCGTACGCTTCCTGTTCTTGCGAAACCTCACCGTCTTGCTTGGTATTATCTTAACAAATATAATTAACACCAAGCATCAAAGCATTAGTAAAACTAATAAACTTAAACTTCTAACGTCCACAATTCAACTATATTGCACCGAAATATAAAATATAATGCAAATACGCAAAAACATTAACTAAATATGCGACCTTTAAAACTTTTGTACTTGAGTTTTCATCGTTGCATTTACTCCACCGCAGAAAAGACAACGTGAAAACGAGACCAGTGAAAATATACGAATGATATTATTTGGGGTAGAAATAGGGTATACGAGGAAGACAAAGGATTTCATTTTCATTTTGAGCGCGCAAAATGTTGGATTTTCTGGGAATTGTTTCTTCTTGTCCTTAGTTCTACCACCAAGCAAGTATTCCTACATTCAACGTCGTAAAAAAATAAGGACAGTTATTCTGGTACACACACTAGAATACGGGAGTCAGGGTTGAATATATTTATGAGATGTGATCTTTTCACAGAAAAGCATAAAATAGGGTTGCATAAAACGATTACCACGTGTTATTATTTTTTTTTTCTGACTGAAAAGTTGCAGTTAATGATATAATGTTTATCGTGTTTTTTTTAGTTTTTAGTACTGTTTCAAGGATTAACAAATGATATTTTAGTTGTTATAATTATTCGTATTTTTTAAATCGATTTTTAGTAACTTCTGTATATCCAAACTTTAGTCGTTAATAATTAAATAAATTATGTTAATCTTGAGTAACCTTGACCAATGATTTTATTGTTTTACGAGCATTTCATTTATACTTTAGAGAGTTAATATCTGTGGGTGATAAGGAATGCGTAGAGATAACTCACACACGCGTGTATTGGTTTAATAGAATATATTGCTTACCTTGTAAAATATTTGATAGAAGTGAACATGGAAAAGTGAACTGTACGAGCTGAAGGCTGAAACAGAAGTCCCCAGTCTCAAGCTCTCCAAAATAGTAGAAAGTTTGAAACGTAGGTAAAAGAAAGACATGTGGTCAGCAGATTGTTAGAAATTAGTGTAAAAGTATAGCATAAGATATGTTTGGACACAGTTCCTACAATACTTTGGCAAACTATTTCAATTCCTTTAATCGTTTCGTTGTCATATTGCAATCTTCCCTCGGTATTTCAAATCAAATTGTATAAGTATAAGAATATTTAAAAAAATCGGTGCGTTAAATTCGCATCGCACAACTTTCCGGCTATATATACATTACGATTTCGTAGAACTCGTCTATCTTAAAAGTAATTCTGATCGTAAAGTGGGAATTGTTTAATTTCGATGGCATTTAACGTCAATTTCAATATTGAAGTTTATATTGTCAATTCAGAGTGTCAGCGTGATGGGAGCAGCATTGTTCTATTCTTATGATGGTGATTGTTATTGGATTGTTGAAATGGTAGCACATATCTACCAATCTACCAATCCATTAGCCCTAGAAGACTTTTTTTGGCGAACTTTGTAGGAAAGTTGAAACACCTTCGGACAACATATAGATAGTTTTTTGCTAAAATCAGTATTTATAGAGTTATGTGCAAATTAATATTTTGTCAGCCAATAGCTTCTTTCTTTGCAGTCGATATTGTTTATATTTACTCCAGGTTCAAGCTAGATGGTCATCTGCCCAGATGCCAAATTTCATCCCCGTAGGTTGATTGGTTTGCCCGCAATTTTGTTCACACAGACACACACACACACACACACACACACACACACACACACACACAAAAAGCCGATTTTTGACCTGGGGTCAACGGATCTCCACGAATTAGGGAAAAATAAGACTTTAATTTTTTTCATGATCACCTTACTTTTCTCTACCTACATACCTTACGGTATGTGGCCGGAAAGTAATGAAGACAAAACTCTTTTTAAATGTTTAAAATACGCGTTGCGCGGTTGAATTTGGAGTAATAAATCGAAATAAAAAATGCATTACTTTAAAAAATTAAAAATTAAATATAATAATATCAAAATGTTGGTAACACTGAACCCATTGCAATGCATAAATATGAAAGTTTGAAAACTATATAAATTGATTGAAAAAAAAAATAGGAAAAACATCTTGTTTTAAGTTGAAAACGTGACTCGCTGGAAATGAAATCTGATTCGTCGATTTGTTCTTTGCTTTAGTTCACTTTACAATTCCTTTTACAAGTCGGTTAATTACTTATGCTTTGCA
This sequence comes from Liometoxenus newtonarum, assembly GCA_030264535.1. Taxonomy (NCBI): domain Eukaryota; kingdom Metazoa; phylum Arthropoda; class Insecta; order Coleoptera; family Staphylinidae; genus Liometoxenus; species Liometoxenus newtonarum. Next base: position 22,502 of record JARJEB010029439.1, read on the forward strand.
CGTTTTCTAATTTCTTTCTCTTCGTTGTTCATTTGAGTTTCTTAATTTTTATTTTCCGGCCACATACCCAAGGTATGTATAGGTATAGCATGGGCAGTACTCTGAATTGACAATATAAACTTCAATTTTGAAATTGACGTTAAATGTCATCGAAATTAAACAATTTCCACTTTACGATCTTAATGTATATGGCCGGAAAGTTGTGAAATGCGAATTTAACGCACCGATTTTTTTGATTTTTTTTGATAGTGTTTTTCTGATTCGCGGTCTACTGCACAATTGGAAAATTCCTTTATGCTACTTTCCATCTGCTGGTCCAGTAAAGTCTGCCAATTTGGAAAATATGATAAGCTATGTCATTAAAAAATTAATTAAAATGAATTTTAAACCAATGGTACTTGTTTGCGACCAAGGTGCTAACAATAGGGGAGCACTAACATTATTAGGAGCTTCTTCCACAAATCCAACAATCGAAATAGATAACCATAAAATTTATACATGCTTTGATGTGCCACATTTACTTAAAA
>JARJEB010029457.1:0-11802 GCA_030264535.1 Liometoxenus newtonarum
ATATATATATCCGAATAGGAGTCATCTCGTCTTGTTTGATTGTTGTTCATCGAAATGAAAATATATTTTTATGGTTGACGAGAGAACAATCATACTTTTCCCCTGTAGGTAGGAAAGTACACTGGTACTCGTACTGGTACTGGTAGACTGGTACGAATTGGTTATTGCCTATTAAACCTAGTATTTTAGTTTTGATGTCGGTTAGATTTCTAAATGAGCAAGATGTATGAGTGTAGAGTGGAAAGCCTCTTTTTAGAATATTCGAAACACCCGTTTCTTCAATCATTTCCTAAGTCAAAATAGAAAGGTGCACACGTTTCGCCAATTGCGAGAGGTTTGCGAGTGAGCGAAATTTCTATGTTTATTTCGAATTATTAGTTGAGAGACTCGGCGCGAAACTCTCGAAAGGTTACGCTTTTGTTCAACGATATATCCTGGTGCAAAACTAACGAGGGGAAATTGGAAAATTATTTATAGGTAGGTAGTGCTCACATTCAGAACATTGAAAATTGAAGAAATGGTGTTTGTAGGTCGTGTAGAAGATGTAATTGCACCTCATTCAATTCATAGTATGGCGAACTTGTTCGAGCGTATATGATTATTAAATGTTTTCTAAAACTTTTCCGTCCTTGCTTTCATAAGCGCATACTTGCATATAACATCTTCTTAAAGTACTATAGAGAGTTGATCATGATACGAAGAGTTTGCCAAATTCTGCTAGAACAACATTCACAATGCTGCGCCGGTCAGTAAACAAGTGTACAGATTTTAATAACAAATCCCGTACATTTACTTACGCCTGCGACCTATCTCTATTTTTTGTATAGATTTAAGCTTTATCAGAACCACCTGACAAGTTTACCTTATTCCAGCATGATTGGTAAGTTTATTCTGTACAGATTTTATAGAGAAACATGTACATTATCCCTGATGAGCAGTAAAATCCCTTCGGTTTGTAGATTTAGGAGTGTACAGATTTTAATGACAAATCTGTACATTTACTAACACCTGCGACATGTACATTTTCCCTGACCAGTAACATCCCTTCGGTTTGTAGATGTAAGTCCTCCGTCTAGGTCCTCCCCTTTCTACGGCAGAGGCGCCTCCAGGCTTCCTATCCATGGATCTTTTTCCGAAGATAGGTGGTATTTAGGTGGGAGTTTAGTCAGTAAGAGTCTGACATTGGCTACTGACGGGAGTCAGTAATTATCCTATGCAGGATTCTCCCACCTACCGAAAAAAAAGGTCCTCCGTAAGAGCCATACAAGTAGACAGAACACATTGACAATGCCGGTCAGTAAATTGAGTGTACCGATTTTAATGACAAATCTGTACATTTACACCTGACCTGTCTCCATTGTTTGTTTAGATTTAAGCTGGGTTTCAGCCAGCATGATTGGATCCGTTTCTTCCGTACAGAGACAGAAGTGTACAGATATCATTGAGAAACTTGTACCTGCATTTTCACTCACTAGTACAAACAACCCTTCGATTTGTAGATTTAGGTCCTCCGTAAGAGTCATACCAGTAGTCGAGTGTACACACATATTTTCATGACAAACACGTACAATTTCGCATGACCTATCCCAACACATTTTAAATTCACCTCAACGCAACCCAACACACAGGCATCAACGAGAATCAAGAGACAACAACACATGCATTCGACATATCAACCATCAACGTCATTCATCCAACACATATAATAAATAAGTACATGTAAGTATCAACACTACCACACCACACCACACCACACAAACCAAATCCACCATCAATTCTATTTCTATAATCTATATACAGAGCGTTTATTTTACCATCGAACATAGCATGTGGCGCACGCAATGTTCGCAGCTAAAATAAACAAGTCAGACTCATGGCAGTGGCGATGCACGATCAAAGTATTAATTTTTATGATCATGTCATTACTTACTGTCAGTTGTCAATTTTGTTCCTTGTCATATTTGAATTGTCTTTCAAATAACTCACACAATTCGGTTTACATTAATCATCAAAATAGCTCTCACACTGACTTGTCATCATGATGTGTCGTCGTCCGTCCCACATCCCCACTCTCTCCCCGTTGTGTGTCGGTACTGCCATGAGTCTGACTGTTCGGCGGTAAAATAAACGCACGGTATATATAAGCAAGCAGTAACGTGTGTTGAGTACTTGCTTCGTATGCATATATGTGCCTAAGGAAAATGTTCAGCCAAGCAAACCGAACGAACGGCGAACACACGCCAAGTAAGACAAGTACTGGCCAACTCAAAACGACAATACTCAACACCAGAGAACAGAACGAACAACAGAGAAACAGCAGACACACACAACACAACATGCATGAAATTTTCACTTGTACTTATCCTTACGCCGCAAATACAATATACCAACACACATCACAAAGGGTTAACAAACCCGTCGGCCACTCACTAACCAGCCGCATTGTCATTTTACATGTGCCATGCGTAATGGTACTCTCTCAGCTACTTTAGTTTGCTAGGCCTGGCTGGGCAATCGTTTGAATAAACAATTCGTGGCACATAGTGTTGTTAGTTAGCTAGTGCTAGGCTAGTTATAGATACACATACAGGGTTGCGACTCGCAAAATAGGTGTATAGGCAACCGAGTTGTTTGTATCATCAGTAAGTACCTAAGTACATATAAGTCCGCAGTATGAAATTTATTAAGTCAGGTCAGTGCCATAAAAACGCATCCTGTATGGCATTGTATATTTTTATTGCGCATTTGCTTGCTCGCTTGCAATTTCATTTTCTTTTTATTTATTCTTTTTTCATTTTGCTACTTACTTACCTTACAACAATAGCAATTTGCAATGAGAATAATAATCGCACGTTTCATAAGTAAGTTATTAACGAGGAGGTGGTACTCAACACAACTGACAACACTACAAGTATAAAATATTATAGGATAATATGTATATGAACAGGACATGTTAGAAATAGTTAATTAAATCATCAATAAATGTACCTACTCCATTCAATATAAACATCATTAATTTTACGTTTATCTTCGAGATTATGTATTAATTCATCAGGCACTACTGCACCTGCGCACACCCTCAAATGATTCAATTAACTTTTCTTCATATAACTACTCCACATGTCACATCCATGTGTACGTCGTAGTTGACTACGCATTAATGTCGAAAAAACAAAAATTTTTTCGCCGATAACCTTGTGAATAAATAGACCGAGCATGAAAATAGAACTGTGAAGTATTGGCAAACGAGTCTTAAATAATTAAGTTAAGCTCTACTGCTCTATTGTGTGGACTGTGCACTGTGCAGGCCCTGATAGTGTAATATCCTAAAACCCTCCAAACCTTAATTTAATATTTAGGTATGAAATCCCCGCAAACGCAAAACGAAAACGAAAAAGAAACAAATAAATATTGGAAAACGAAAACACAACAGGCATATACATATTTGTGATCGCAACACATTATGTGAACTGATAATTTTGTACATACATAAATGGTAGTGTGAGTAAGTGTAACTTTAACTCTGTTCCTGTTCATGTTCGATTCAGCCTTTTAAAGGTCACCGCCAACCAACCAACCAAACACACTTAACTTAATTCGACTCGTGTTACATTGTATGTATAGCTACATAATAGACGGCAAAGTACTTATACCTATACACATTATATGCCAGGCCACTAATTCTGACAAAAAAAAAGAATCTAAAAATGTACTAAAAAAAAAAGTTTCGGACTTTTATTATTACATTGTATATAACGCAATTTACGAAATCGCCAACGCTCGAAAACGAAATAATGTGTCAATGTCAGACGCACACGACACGCATACCAAAAGATAATCTTGTAACCTACAACTGTACAATTTCAATTTCAAGTACTCAAAACCACAAAAAATCCTTACATTAAAAATAAAAACGAAAACGAAAACAATCAAAAGCGAAATTAATACAATTATACTTGATACAAGTACTTCCTCATTATTTTCGATATTCGAAAATACAAAAATATAACTGCGATAGTGATAACACTGATAACGAAAATTTGGAAAGAATGACGAAACATTTCGAATGTACAATCATTATTATAGAGATATTTCGAAATTTCGTGACAATATTAGACGAGATGATGTTCGCGTTGACATTTTCTTCGAACATTCTTGACCTTGTCAGATGAGCGTAATTTATGTCAAATATAACATAACACAGTGTAGCATGTCTGCCTGTGTCTGCCAGGCCTGCGTAAAGTAAACTTGAATATATGGAAGGTATAGGCCTTTAGTTTCATTTCGAATGTTGGACGAATTGTTTTGTTGTTCGTATATATATATATATATACCATGCGTTTATTTTACCGTTGAACATAAAGGAGTCAAACAAACTGTTAAAGGCACACCAACGGACGTGGAGAGAGTGGGGATGTGGAACGGACGACGACACACCACGATGGATGACAAGTTAGTGCATCAGTGTGAGAGCTATTTTGATGATTAATGTATTTGAAAGACCATTCAAATATGACAAGGAAGAAAATTGACAAGTGACAGTAACGATATGATAATAAAAATTAATTATTACTTTGATCGTGCCAATTAGTTTGACTCGTTTATTTTAGTTGCGAACATTGCGTACAGGTACGCTACATGCTATGTTCAGTGGTAAAATAAACGCTCTGTATACAGGACATGAATACGAACTTAGCTAGGTTATAGACATACATGGTCATACATGGTGCGATAGCCGAAAGCTCGACAGCCAGAACCAGGGCCAAAGCCAAAAACCAGCCAGGCCTGCAGATAAGACTTATCATTATCAATTATTGTATTTAAAATATGACATTATATCACGCTTACGATTGATTGTTTATCAAATATTTGTTTTCATCCTTTATTTTCGTATTCCTGGTACTGTGGTGGGTAGAAAGATTCTTTTAGCGTCCTGCGCGCAGTGCAGCGCAATATTAATAAAATAAGAGTAAATAATGAATGGATAAACAAGACAATAAATGAATGGGATGATTTTCAAATAAAAATTTTAAAGAGTTTGCAAATATAAGTACATTTAACATTTATTTACGTGTAATGAATGTAACTTCGAAGAATCCGCGTACGTACGAGTACAGTCAAAAAAAGCAATGAACGTTCAGGGCTCCTTTTCGAGGACGTATGCTAATTGTTATCGTTTAAAATAAACGTTGTTAAAACGTGAAAACAAAATAAAATTGCTTCAACCTTAACAATAGGTATATAAATATGTAAGTAATAACATGACCAAAAATTTTCATTCGTTTTCAATGAGTAAATTTCGATTCGTCACGTCACGTCTGACGTCATGTCAGAAATTGTCTACATCTACATAGTTTTCGCCACTCGTTTACAATGATAGAACAAAACAAATGAGTTCATTTCTGTTTTTAGTTTTCTATTTTTCTATAACTTTTGGGAATAAACTTTTTTGGAAATAATTTTAGTTAATGTCACATTTTTGGATAGATTTTGATATAGGCGTGCGCAAGAAATTTTATTAGAGTGTGCACAAACTGAAAATATAACTGATATTCTAGATTCAAATTAATTTTTGTCGCCTCTACTATTGCGCCATCTACAACATCCTAAGAGGGCAAAGTCAGCTGATTTGCCATTGCGTCAAAAATTAAGAGTTAAAAGTTAAATCTTAAAATATTAGGGTGTGCCAATGCATATCCGGAACCACCTGTGCGCACTCCTATGGATTTTGACTACGTAAACCTAAAACAAGCAAAAAATTCGGTACGGGTTCGCACCGCACAACTTTCTGGCCATATCCAATACGATTTCCTAGAACTCGTCGATTGTAACAGTAATTTTTAGCGAAACTCCAGGTTCAATCGGGAGGGACAGCTGCCCAGATACCACATTTCAGTCCGATACGATGCTTGGTTTGCCGGCCATTTTGTTCACACACACACACACACAATTAGACCAAAAATCCAATTTTTGACCTGGGGTCAACGGATCTCCACGAATGAAGGTAAAATGAGACTTTAATTTTTTTCCATGATCACCTTACTTTCTTATGCCTACATTACCTTCGGTATGTGGCCAGAAAGTAAAAATTATTGGGACGACGTAATTGCGCAAGTAGTGCTTTCAAGCCAAACCGAACCAAACCAAGTACGTCTTGGTTTGGTTTGCGTGGCTTGCGACTGGACTAGAGTAAAAACCAAATCAAACAGGCAATTGCCAACAAATTTTTAAGAAAACGTCATCGCCAGGTAAAAGTTTACCTAAAATTTCAAGTAACATCTCTGTTTACATACATAAAATAGTCAATCTAAAGCATTGATATATGAAAGTAATTTTGCCGACCCAATAACTTTTTTGTTTGTTTTAGATTCAGCAAACACTGATGAAACATACAACACAAAGAAGAAGAAGGAACGCGTGTGTGGCGTGCTTGGAATGTTTCCGGTCATTCAGTATAATTGCTATTAAGATTTAGAAAAGCGCTAAGGCAAAATTTGCAAAGTTTTAGAATTTTTATGTTCTATATATTACAATTTAAAGATGCAAGATGCAATTGTAAGATGCATTGCGGTGTCGAGGTGTCGGTCAAGTTTCAAATTTTTATTATAATTTTTATGTCTTTAACACTTCAATTTAGACTTTTAGTTACACTAACAAGCAGCATAAATCTAAAATTCAATTAAAGAGATTAACGCGAGCAAGCAACTAATTAACAACAATTAATGCGTTTGCCATCAATGAAGTTCTTCATTTGCTTCTTTAATCTTCGATTGCGTTTCGTGTTTTTTACTCCATATTTGTCAAGGCGACATTTTACGTTTGTACACACTTCGCTGGCCTGGCAAGTGCATCCGAGCAAAGTATGGAGTGTACACGTTTACCTGACACGCATCGACCTTGAGATGCATTCGACCAGGCAAGCGGCAACGGCCATGCCAGCAAGTCGTCGAGTACCGCTAAAATACAGAACTCATTCTCTCTTCTGCGAGGTGAGGTGAGGTGCTTCAAACTGCAGCAGACGAAGAAGACGAAGACCTGTAAGGTAAGATGTGCTCTGGGCCAGGCAAACGAGGCAGACTTAGGCCGTGCGAATTATGTGTAGGAACGCGTCGGCTCTATGCACTCAAACAATGATGATAAACCGCAATGGATGTAACTACTTGCTACTCAGCTACTCTTTAAGTAAGAGTTAATTCATAATAATGTGCAAGGCAACGATTTGCATCAACCTATTGCTGCAATTGCAATACCGAACCGAACCGGACCGGACCGCTACGTTTACTACTTGGTACTTGTAGTCTAGTCTAGTCTTCGTCTTCGTCTTCCACCTCATCACTGACGACAACAATATTCAATGTTCAATCAAAATTTCCTCTTCAACTTCAGCTAATGAGTAATGAGTAAGTTCGTTGGTTGATGCTGATATACGCCTGGTGTAAAATATTGTGTTCTCTATACTATATAAGAAAGAGAGAGAGAGAGAACCATCAGTAGTTAGTTTAAAGGTCAATTTCAAGGACTTCCACGTTCGTTATTGTCATTTGTAGGTTGTGTAGCAACCTTTTGTGTAAGTATGGGTATTGCAAAATTTCAAAGTGTTCGGCGACCGTCGGCATAGTCGACAGTAAATAAATAAAACTAATTCTCCAATAAATATTGATTTCCTTTATTACTCCCGATAAAAAAATTAATAAAGCATGACGACAACATCGAGCCTACCAAATATAATAATACACGTGGAGAGAAGTTTACTCTTTTTAGCATTCTCTCCGTCCTTTGTGTGAAGTAACTTAGTACATACTGGCACTATACTTGCGAACTAATAAACATTTTTAGACTTTGAATTCTCGAAGCTACACTATATAGATACCAGACCAGGGTATATAGCGAAAAAACAGCAATCAGTACTCGGCATGATGTGCTTCCTTGGAACGGTTTCAGTCGCTTAGCGAACGGCGCGAATACATCGTAAACACATTCGTGATGGAAAGCAAAAGCGAGGCAAACGGTTAAGTTTAAACTAAACGATAGCAAAAAAAAGCAAGGTAAAGTAAACTAGGTAGTTAGTTAACTCAAGAGATCAGTGAATCCATTTTTGGCACACTGCCAAAAGGATAAAGCGCTCGATTTTCATGCGAAAGTGTAAAAAGCATAACATAAAAACTTATTAGATGCTTAAGAAATTTCATAAAAATAGTAGAGTAGTACTGGAAGTACTTTATTAGAGTAATGCATGATCAATTTATAATAGTACTGATAGTAAGTACTATTCTGGTATATATAACAGGTTAAAGCGCTTTTCATGCGAGAGTGTAAAAAACATAAGTTATTGGATGCTTTGGAAATTTCATAAAAATAGTATAGACTTAGTACTGGCAGTACTTTATTAGAGTAATGAATGATATCAACTAGTAAAGTACTATTAGTACTCAGAGTAGTGCTGGTAACACTTTATAACTGCATTTCTGCACTAATAAAGAACTTCCGATTAGTACTCTGAAAGAATGAATGATCAGTTTATAATAGTACTGATAGTAAGTACTATTCTAGAAGGAAGGCCATAATATTTTATGGAGATTACTGTACTAGTTCTTATAATATGTTAGTTAGCGTATTACTAGTGTCAAGTGTGTTAATACTATAATAATAATGATCAGATTCACGGTGTTTGAAATTGTTTGGTTATGTTTGATACTAAAAACTAGAAATCCGTATATACATATTTACGACACTTTTCGTAATAATTTGCACAAATAATAAATACTATCTATCAACGTCATGAATATTTGTAGAATATGGTTACAAAGTTTGCATGGGAGCTCCGGAGCTCCTCTCTCAGCATCAGCTCTCTTTAATGCTGACGGAATAAGTGAATATTGAACGCTAGAGAAGATCTGTCTGCACATAAGTGTGTAGAATGTAATGTTAGAAAGAGATACAGTGCGTGAGCCTGTTTAGAATTCCTAAAAGCGGGGAGGTCAACGCATCGCGTATTAAACAAGAATGCTTACGATATAATATGCGACGCGATGCTATGGAATAAATGACTGTCACCACACGAAGAAGACGTGTTGTTCCTACATCTACACACATACACATACTAACTACCTAGCTAGATATACGTGGAGCACACGTGCGAATATATCTATAAGCCGGCTCATGCATAGTCATGCCAATACATAATCCATTATCCTTGAAAGCTGAATAATACTTATTTGAGTGAGTGAATAATTTTTGAGTACACATATACACACACACACACACACACACACACACACACACACACACACACACACACACACACACACCTAATAAGTATTTTTCGCAAAATGTTTCTTCATTCTAACTCTAACACAAGCTATCAGAACGAAATATCCTTCAATCCAGACGAATTGTCCTGGAACAGAGAATAGTATGAATTTTGTTGAAATTTGGCAAACTAGTGCTAATAAAAGAAGGTTGATATCAGTAGGCATACGTTAAGATTAACGTTAAGCAACACTATATGTATAGAGACATAGAGCACAAAACAGAAGTACGAAAACAGGAGACGCGGGAAGAGAGGCGGTTTTAAAACAGCAGCCAGACCGTTCGTCGTGCCCACGGAGAGCGCCCGATGCCGGACGACGAAGGAAGACGGAATCGACTTGGAGAGAGAGAGAGAGAGAGAGAGAGAAACGTATTTAAGTGGAAGTGTAAGCAAGCAAACGAAAAGCGAAACGACGAAACACAACGGGGCTAAGCCAAAGCAGAAGCAAGCTGGTCTGGTCTGGCGTAAGTGTAAAAGCGAACGACGAGTGCAAACGGACGAACGAACGGGTCATCGACCGCTGAAAGTGAAAAGAGAGGATATAGTGAGAGTGACGATGTCGTTTGGTATATTGCTATTGCTAGTATATGTGAGTGTGTTGGTGCTATGTTTGAGAAGACTGCGTTTGGATGTGGATGGATCTCTCTGCCTGCACCGTCGTCTCCCATTCAACTGCATCGTAACCCGGCAATGGTTAACCCACTGGCCACTACACTACCGAGTATCGCCTCCTCGCCACTACGCTACGGCTACGGTTACAGACTGGGACTGCTGGTCGTTCGTCCATCCGCTTCACTGCAAGATTCTCGCCTGCTATAGGATTGTTAATGTGTATATACAATATATGAACGAACGAACATGCCCTGCCCGGAGTTCTAGAGCAAGTCCTGCCATCAAGTACCGACCAGCAGGCAGAATCTGAAGCTGAGTTTGTTGGTTGTGTTCGCTGTGCTCCTGCTGCAACGGTTCATATCATATCGACGCTGAACCAGTACACGTTGGCTTGGATTGGCTTATTATAGTTATTTAATAGTAAAAGCTCTTATTCGTCTCGTCGTTTCATTGTAGCAACTAATAAAACAATCTCACCGTCCCGTCCTCGTCCTCACCCACATATTCGACATTTTTGATGATTTGCTTGAAGGGATCAACTCGTAATTGAATCCTGCAACTTTGTATGTAGATTTTTACTTTTATTCGAAGAAGAATCACTTGGAGTGTGATTAATGACTTAGATCGTGGACAAAATAGCTAGCTATAAATTGATGATTTAGATATTTTAGATGATCGGATTGATCTCAGCGAATGCCCTATTCTTACAGGTATCTTTTAAACACCACGTGACTTCCCAGGAAGAAATCTATTACTATACACATGCCAAGGTTCCATCACTTCGTGATTCTATACAAAGAGACCAGCCCCATTGATTTTAATTTTCTTAATTCTCTCAATCCCACTAAGAGACGAACTGAGCTGATCTTAGCAACTTTGGAGCCATACTTTACGATGACTCCGTATGTAGGGAGGAGCTAGGTCTAGGCAAATGTGAAGTTGACTCCTTTTTCCTCGTACTACTTCTTTTTTGGTTTGGAATTAATAATTTAACTAATTTGCATTTGACAAATTGAAATGATCAAAGTTAAAGTAAAGAGAACGACTCTAGGAACGGGTTTTTGAATGAAGCATTTTTTTTCTCCTGCAAACGCGACCCGGCTTTACATCTTGCTTAGTAAATAATATAATAATGTTAATCTTGAAATCCGTTTGGTGAAAACGATCCATAACGAGACCTCAACTCATTCACTCGACTCGGATAATAAAAACACACGAAGCGAAATGCAAAACAAAAACATTATAATTGAACAAAAACAAAATAATTGAATTTTTATATGCGAATGAGTCGTTCATGTTCGCATTCACATTATATCTTACTTATTATACTTACACATATTTGTTATTTTATTTCTCTCATTTTTTTACAATCTGGTACAATAAACCTATATGTTATTGCCGAGTGTACGATTGAATGTGTTTAATCTCAACTCAACACAACTTCAACTCTCGCAACTCATTCAATTCAACGTGCTCAATGTTTTTCGTTTGTGTGTCTGTTGTGTTGTGTTGGTGAACAAGTGATCAACTGGTTTGCTTGCTCTAACATGCTAACATGTTTACTTTATTGGTGTGAGTGCGAGTTCTAAATATTATAATAATAGTGTGATAAGTGGGCAAATAAAAGCAAAGAAAGATGATAAAGTGCATTGACCCGGTAGTGCAAGTGTGTCAGATTATTAGCATCATCACATCAAATTGACTTGACATCAGACCAAGTAAGTAAGTACCAACGCAACGCAACACAACGAAACATTTATTAATGTGACGCTGGACGCATTATAACCACTTACCACACATACACACACATACACACACACACACACACACACACACACACACACACACACACACACACACACACACACACACACACACAC
>JARJEB010029459.1:0-12031 GCA_030264535.1 Liometoxenus newtonarum
CGCGAATATAATACTATGCTTTTTCTACACCTTGCACTATTTTTAACACAAAATACAAATTGTGATGTTCTCGATGAATCAACTGACAGCTGTAATAATATGGCGGGCGATACACATAGAGGCATATAGCTTAGGTTCTTTCGAGATTTTAGATCATATAGATAAGTTGGATGCGTCACTTCAAATTTGTTGAACTTTAAATGAACTACGAATATACGCGAATATACGTGATTTATGTAAATCCATAACTAACGGTAGGGAGTTATGAAAATCCATAACTCAAGGTACTATTAATCACTCAAAAAAAATTTAATAATGACCATATAACTAAATAGGTGTAGAAAAAGTATATTGCTTTTAATTTATTGATTGGACAATTTCAAATTTGAACTGAATTGTCTGAATCAGTTTAATTGAGGTCGATGATAACGACTTCTATAAAATTTACCACGCTGGTCGATAATAACTTTTTGTTATTTATATTTTTGCATTAAAAACAGAAACGAAATTTGAACATTATTATATTATTTTTTCAGATGGATTGTAACGAATTATTTTTGGTCATCTATAATTGTTGATATTATTTAGTCAAGTTTTTAAAGTCAAGAGAATAAGCGATTTTTTATTATAAATTATTATAAATATATAAATAATTTAAAAAGTTCATCCGGATCGATTGTAATGAATTATTATTGGCCATTAAATGAGATTTGATTAATAGATTTGTGTTTATTTGATGTTGCTATTCGTTTTGAAGCAAATACTGCATGTACCTATATTTTCAAATACCGTATGTCGACGAGAAGGGTTTTCAAGAAATAAATATTTAAACATGTTGTGAAGCACGCATTAGCCCTTCCAAACATCAAAAAAGGAACAGGACCTGGTGGTCCACTGTGTCCAAGGACATGAAAAGATGGAAGGAATTCAATTGAATCAACAGACATCCCAGATATTAAAACGAGGAGAGGCGACCCCAAATAAATGGAACTTGGCAAAAGAAAAGAGCGAGAGAGATATTAATGACTCGGAAAATGTTTTAACTAATATAATTTTCCTGGAATATACCGTATCTACGTACCTATTAATAAATAATATTTTGAAAAATCCAAACGCAATCTGAATTTGTCAATTTATCAATCTGGTAAATACCTGTACCAAAATAAATTTAAACGTTAAATATATGTTCAAAAAAATATACTTCAATCAGAAATATAACTATGTAAATGTTAAATACACGTAAATATTTTTCCACATGCAAGCACTAACCATAACAACAAATGTTAACTTCATTTGGTAAGGCAAATATAAATATAAGTATATTTTTTCAATTTCTATTTTTACATTTTTAATATCTACTTTTAAATATTATAGAAACACACGTTTTTTTTATAAACAGAGACAGTAATACTAAACAAACATTTTGCATTTACAACCACATTCAATTAAAATATAGACTTTTCTTGAGTAGATATTACTTAAATAATTGGATGCAATTTTCTTTGAAAATTTTGAGATTACGTAATTTATAAAACTACAACATAAACTACATCAAATCCTACTTTCGAATTGTTCATGGCCATTCGGCTCAACTTTTCTTGTATTCTACATATATTTATCAATTAGTTCGAGAACTATTTGTTCAAATTCATTCTAACGTAGCATAAGTGAAGTCATCCGAATAAAGTAATTAGTATTTTCGTTCAACAAACATATTGGCGGTGCTTGCAAAAGCTTAATCGCATTGTTTTGTTGATGTTTGATGTTTTCAACAAAATCGTAATTAATTTTTTGGGGAAATTATTTTCCTCGATGATAAATATTTATCTTCAATAAAACAGGGCGCTGTTCTTATTTTTATTTTTGCTTTTTCGTTATGTCCGTTCATGTAGTTAAGGAAGAAGCAGCCAAATGAAAAACCGAAAGCACCTTTTCCATTGAACCGTCAATATTATTTTTTTAAATCTGCATCCCTGTGAGAACCCTCTGAGAGCTTTAACCTTGTTTGAACTCGTCACAGGTATACAAACCTAAAAAAAAAAAACTTTTTTCTGTTTAATTTTAATTGTCACAGGCGAGGGATAACGAAATATTTAACAGAAATATTAAATAAATGACATAAAATGTAAGAACATGGTTAATGGAAGTTATTGCGGAAATATCCCAACTGAAAGTTTCCTTTTTCCTTCTTTTATTTTCAATATTCCATTCCCTTTTCCTGTTTCCTTCCGTAGATTCCCATTTTGTCCTGTCTCTATTTGTTATCCGATTTTCCATTGGAATTTTTCATAGTCTCAATGTCAGGTAAGTAAAAATCTTTGCCTTTGGGGTTCCACTTCAGGGCTATGTAAGAAAACTGTGAGCTGAAAGTCTCCAAGAAACAGACAGAACAAGGGAGAAGGAACCAAGGTGAATTAGCGATTAGCAGGCAACATCCTGCTATTGAATGGAATTCCTTATTCAGCAAGTAAATGAACTTATACTGTGAGAAAACAGGCGTGAAGGAACTTGAAACTTTGTATATCGAAAATAAGAATATTTTTTGATTAGTTCCCAATATTTTACGCAGAATCCGAAAGAAACCAATAAACTGTCCCGATGCGTGCGGAAATAATATTATCATCACGCAATTTATGATTGAAAGAGATACAAAATGCGTATAAATGCACATACTTTTTGGAAGACTATAGAATTTCTGAACGCATTCATTCATTTTTATATTAAATAATCAAAATTAATGGTTTCAAGTTATTTAACGTCGATAAATGTATTTTTCCTGCGGCCACTATGAAATGGCACACTTTTGCCATAGATTAGTTAGCTAGAAAGTGGACAATTGCTTACAGCCTGCCCAAATTCTAGCCACTATCAAAAACTAATGCTGTAAAGTCATAACTATGCCAACAAATCAAGAAACTGTGCGGAAAAGTGACAAGTTTATAGCTTTTTTTTATCGAATATGCCATGAAAAGTGTCTACATCAGTGTCATGGCAGTTTGTGTCAAAATCGTTATAGAAACCTTTTATTAATGTTCCGATGGAAAAATGTGGCCGAAGGAAAAGTAGTGTAGCTAACTCGATTGGACAAAATTCACTTTCAGACTTTTATCGCGCTCGTGAGAAATTGAATACTTTCGAAACTTGTTAGGTAAACTACTATTTCCTTGCGGCTTAATCATTTCTCATACTTCGTCAGTTTTAATTTTATTATGCTCTCGAAAACTATTAAGTTAGTTAGTGTTTATCGTGCAACCGTACCTATACATATATAAAAAACTCAGTTAGACATACTTCTCAACTCATATAAAAACCTCACTGCGGAGAAGTAATGACGACAATGAAATTGAAGTATTTTGACATAAAAGAAGGAGTTTTGGCAAACATGTTGGAATTTTATAGAAAACCAAACACAGTACAGCCATCTGCACACTGCACATGCTTGTTTTTCTATTTCGCGATCATAAAACATTGCTACAAAGTCAGCTGTCTTAAGTAGGTTGGTAACACTGTAGTACTGTGCAGATAACGTAAATTAAAAACAGTCAAACAGTGCTACCAATCAACTAACTAAATATGCAAAATTCCCTAAATTCAGTTCCTTTATTTTTGCTATTTTACTTAGATAAAATAGAATAATAAAATAGCAGTTCGTGTCATAAGGCGATTAATCGCACTCGTCTTTTATAGAAACTTATCTACTATAAATGAATTTAAATAAGGCATGTGGCAATAAACAAGAAAAGGGAAAACGAGTACAAAACGAGGTTTTTGCTTCAAGTTAAACGTGTAAATGTTGAATAATAGATAGATAGACGTGTACTCATTCTATACTATGAACAAGTTTGTTTGTCGGCAAAAGCAAACTTAAACAAGTAAGTTTCCATTATTTCGTAATTTTCAGCTTCAGCTTGGTGCAGTGGATATGGTGAGTACTTCGTTAACTTGCTCTGGGCCTTTGCCTTTTGTTCCAATTTATTTTCCGGAAATTAGAAGCATAATATATATATAGAATGTAGGTATACCTCTAATACTGACCGATGCCTTGTTATTAAGGGGGTTTACCTAGTTCGCTATTATCTACGATTCTCTATTTTTTGCAAATGAATTCTGGCTCAACATGCTAATATTTCAATGTACAGTTAAGTTTTGTTCAAAATTTACCGTGTCACGCATTCTGCAGTGTTTCAAATAAATTTCGTTGCTATTTGCTTTTAAATAAATGATTAGTTTTCATGGTTAGAAGTTGTTACATTTTGATTCCAATCTAAGTGATTGAAAATATACTACGCTTGCGACAATTGTGAAGTAATTGTTAACTCAACTGGAAAGTCAAAGCTACCATTAGCAATTAGGATAAATAATATTTTCGAATTACAACGAAAATCCATTTAAGTACATAAAGTGCAAAGTGCCAATCATAGATTGTAATGGGAGCATAAATATTGAATTGTTTGGTGAAAATTCGATTTTTAAGTATATCCAGGAAAAACTAAAAAATAAGTTTTGTTGAAATATACATTTTAAATATTTTAAAGTCAAGTAGTTAGCGCGCCAGAAAATATGAAATAAATTCAAAATAAGAGGGAATCAAACACTTGGGTTTGATTCCCTCTTATTTTGAATTTATTTCATACATTTTAAATTTATTATACTGCTTACAAACACTTATTTTTGATCAATCAAGTGAAAAACTAGTAAACACTGATGTCAAGTGAAAGTGATCGACTAGTATATGAACGAAGGTTTGATAAATTAACAATTTTATTATGACATATTAATTTAATATACGATTCTGACTTAGAAAAATTTCCACCGGCGAGAAATTTAATATTACATACGAAATGGAGGGATAAGCACTCTTAAAACTGAATAAAAAATCTAGTTTATTCAGTTTTCGCTTCACAAATACATAAACACTAACGTCGTTAAAGAATTACGATTGCGCTATTAAGTTTGTCAAAATTGCAATCAAAGAAAACACAAAAGGTTTGCATAAACTATAACAATAGAGATTCTACTAAAGAATTTTAGATATATGTACGAGAGTACGAGTATACAATGAAAATTATTATGATAAACGCACAGTTAAAAGGAGAAATTGCTTTATATTAAAATTTATAATTTTCTTATTCCTTTAGCTTTATTTCACTTAAGTAGTGAAAAGTATTCAAAAACCTTGACATGTTTTTACCATGTTTACACCTACATACGCAGGAATGTTTACGAGTTAGTCAAAAAGTGTAAAGTAAATTTTATTAACTTGGTGTTGGTCGTTCGTCCACTTAAAACGTAATTACAAGATATTTATTTATAACTTTTGCGAAGTGATGCATTTGGTGTTTATAGTTCTAAAATCAAAAATAGCCCAAACCGACACGGAAATATTTTTTTTCAAACAATATTTTGTTTTCTATTTTATATTTTGTATTATGTTTACGAGACATTGCCAAAATGAAAAACGAATCAACACGAACATATAAAAGGAGAAATTGCGCATCACAGGAAAGTATATCTACCATAAAACTCGAACTCTTTCTTTCTCTTTTCGAGGACTCGAGGAGCTTGAGCCAGAATCTAAGCTTATACTCGTAGATATAGTTTGCTTCATACAGCAAGTACCAATGTAGCACAAATGTAAAGAATTATGTGTTTCGTGTACTGAGTTTCATACATTTTTCTTCATGTTTCTTTTGTGCATCTTACAGTAAGCTTTTACGTAAAAGCATTGTATATAAGTAGGTAATAAATTTTGAGATCAGGAGCTAATCAAAAAATAAGATATTTTTTTATTATTTTCAAATTTATTTCAATTTCCTGTTCGATTTTCAATTATTAGCATTCTAAACTTCGCAGCTTGAGATACTGATGATACAATAATCCAACCCTTATAATACCACAACCTTTTGATGAATAAATATTGAGTTCGGAGTTGTGGAAATCTTGCTTGACATTGTCGCACATTTACGAAAATCAGCTGGACCTTTGTAATCCCACCAGCAATATTCATCCGCAGCTAAAGCATCAAGTCGTTGTGTCGAGCCAGCAATTTTAATACCTCCCGACTACGGAAAGGTAGCTATAAATGTGATAAAGTAAAGGATGAAGAAGATGCGGTGTAATGTTACGATTAGAAACCCAATGGAACCCTTTTGTGGCATTTCAGTTGAGGAATCCGAAGAACGTAAACCAGTGGTCATGTTGTTATTTGAAATTGCAAAGAGTAGAGGATTGAAGGAGTTAGGACAAGATCCATTTACATATGACACTCATGGTTATATCAAATGTCCGTCCGTCGGATAAAGATACACGCATTGTGGAGTACCTTCGTAGTATAGATTTATCCTCTGTACCTTTCACTTGCTGTAAAACAAGCTATAAATTTGAGGATATGTGTGAATTTACTACAGGACGATAAACAAGTAAATTTGATACGGTTTTGTCACATAAGTGCATATATTCATGAATCATCACAGGTAAAGGAAATTTAAAGAAACAGCAAAACAACTAAAAAGAAAAAAAAATGAAGCAAATTTAGGAAGACTTTACTCACAGGTACACATTATTCGTTCATATCACTGTGGAGTTAATATCTGTGGGTGATGAGGTATGAGTAGAACTTGCGCACGCGTGTACTGGTTGAATTGCGTTTATTGCTTACATTGTAAATATATATTTGTTTGAGATGAAGATAGAAAAGTGCACTGTTTGTGCTGAAGACTGAAGAAGAAGTCCCTAGTCTCAAGCTCGCTCGAATAGCAGAAAGCTTAAAACGTAGGTAGAAGAAAGACATGTGGTCAGCCAGATTGTAGGAAAATACTGTAAGTAAGAAATGCAGAGAAAGTTAGAAGTGCATAGTAAAGTACGGTAGAAGATATGTTGGGATACAGTCTCTCTACATTACTAACTGATTTAATTAATATTTATTGGAAAATTCTCCCCCTCACCGGGGATCGAACGCGGAATCTTCTACATATCTCAATCTAGTGAATAGCTCTACCATTTAGAAGATGTTCCAATTTTAGTTGGTCTTACAGTTTAAAAATTGCCGAAGCCTGGTGAATCAGTAAACTACACTGACACATTCGAGTCCGGCTAATGTATTCATATGTCTAGCACTAAAAATGCCAATGGGTGCGTTTGTTTGCATGTTAACTCACCTAACTCGAGTGAGTGAACTGTGTTGCATTGCGTAGTTTCACTCGCTGCAGTGTAACTCTCGATTGAGACGGTTAAAGCAGTGAAATTGTATGTTTTGAGGTTAAGTCAGAAATAACACGCATTTTAGCTCGCGTTTTTGTGAAGACTTTTTTTGTCTTCTGAAACAAGAATTGTCGAAAAATAAAACAGGGATCGAAGTATTTTCGTAATTGCAATAGCAAAATGTAAGAAATCGTTATATGGACCTGCATTAAGTGTACTATAGTGTACTTAAAAAAATTATTGGTAATTTAACAGTTTTAACGGTTCTTCTAAAGGTGATCTTAAAACACAACGCTAAATAAACCATAAACTTGCTGAACTGACATGTTTTGTAGCGCCACTCATAAGTACATATGTCAAAATCATTTAAATATTCACGAAGTCGTTTTATTGCATTTTAGTCTCACTGGTGTAACTTGCGCTCGCAATAAAACGCACCTTATAACACACCATATCGTGCATGACGAACTTTTAATTAAGTTTGAAGTTTGGTTTAGTTAATTTTGTTATTATCGTTGTTGTTATAGTTACATTTATAGCAAAAGCTAAATAATCAGCTCACATGCATAACTACTCAAACTCACACTCATAAAAATATGTTGTTCTCGCACATTAGTGTTTATTGCGCATTTAACTTTATAATTGTGCACCTGCTTAATTTTTAGGACGAAAAAGTGTGAAGTGAAATGCACATATTTTATAATTTATCCCTAATATCGTTAATATACTAAGCATAAACACATGCCTCGTTTGTTTTTATAAAGTTAGGCATTACACCAAGGTTAAAATTTAAAAAAAAATTTAAAAGGAACTTTGTCATGTTTGTTAGTAATTAATTCAATTTATGTTCTTATTTTTATTGATTAGAATATTTGAAGTGAGTTGAACCTGTTCATATTTGTTTTCATATCTGATATTTCTATGATCTTATCCAGTCTTGGACTTTATTTCATTATTTATTTCCTCAGATAATTTAACTAGTAAGCAAAAAAGGATATTAATAAGCATATCAACGAGTACTGTTTATGTGTCAGAGACTTAACTTGTAAACAAATTCAAAAAATCTCTATTTTTATTATTTTACAAAGTTAGTTTCAATCCTGGACTGGGATTTTAGAACTCGGCGGGAAAGACGGCGAGAACAAAATACATGAGTGAGTAGTTCTCGCCGTTACTGGCTCCGCTTCCCATGGTTTCATATTCGCCTCTTCTCGGTCCATATGTTTCCTCCTTACGATCTGGCAAGTAATAGTAATAAAAGATGTCACTACACTTCTCGGCCACTTTCTCGCCGAGTTCTAAAATCCCGGCCATGAATTGATCAAACACAACAAGCTCATTACTGATATATGGAAACTTCTATTTTCAGATTTCCTATTTCCTATCAAGAGTAGAATATGTGATACATTTTTCGTTTCTGGTTTCTCGTAAGTATCCAATTTTTCCAATATTTCTATATTTATTTATATACGACAAATGGGCCAATCTTCACTGTCATGGACCCATCTCCACGGCCCAGTGCAGAGGTAAAAAAAATAGCCACACTCCATCCACAATCTAATCCTACAATCTCTTCGTATGAAACGAGAATAAGATGTTTTTATATGTTAAGATACAATGAGAAGTATTTCTAAAGTATAAAGCAGTGATTCTCAACCACTATTACTATACCGCGGCACTTCTTGAGGTGTGCCACCCTGGGAATACCCTAGCTAAATATAAGAGACTGCAGACAAGGCGGGGACCAAGTACAATTCTTTTAAATTTATCGTGAGGAAAAAAAGGTTGAGAATCACTGGTATAAAGTGACGTAAAACTAGCTACTTTGAGTACTTAGTTACTTACGTCGGGTACTGCAAAGGAAAATATTAGACTTGCATCGAGTATATTTACTAACGCACTCCATACTTTGTGCTCTCAGTTCGGTAATACGGCTACGAAAGTGCCACTTCATGCACTACTAACGATATAAAAATATACAAGAGGAAGGAAGGAAGAAGGCAAGGCATTCACAAAGTATCAGATGTAAAAAAGTCATCAAAACATGAGTAGAAAAATAATATATGTGTCAATTTTCATGGAACAGAAAACTGATCAGGATTTTTGTGAGAAATATGATTTTTCTCAAACTTAATAGCTTGTTTACACTTGCTAATTATAATTTAATCACTGAATATTGAATAAAACGCTCAAATTAATTGACTACTATCAATCTTGAAGCACATATTGTCACGACTCGGTTTTAAAAATGCTGATGACTTCTTCGTAGACTGGGTTGTCGAGTTGGGGACTCGCTTGGCGTTGAGGTCGTGACTTGACCGGGTTGTTCGCAGGGGAGATACACACAAGACATTTTGTAAAAAGAGGTCTTTATTACCCTAAAGATGTGGACATGATGCTGGTGTAGTGAGTGAGAGCTGGTACTACTCGTACTTGGTGATTGTTGAAAGACGTCAGGTTAACTGATTCGTGGAATTGACCCGGGTACTGATCGACTTGAACATAATTACTGAGTTTATCCGCGACGACCAAGTAAAACAACCATTATTAGGTGTGTATGCAGACACATATAACCCTCATTAATATCAGTCGCGATTCATGGAGCTTGACACACGTCAATACTAGGTCATTATTCCTCTAGAGATTTACTCACGAGAAAGACGCACGGACTGCATCTAAAACGTCATCTAAAACTTCAGCTAGGATTATGTGTTGAATTCCATGGTTGAATTTTTAAGTTTGAAAGCCAAATTAAATTGTCGTCGCAGATAAAGTATAGTATTCAATTCGCGCATATACGCTATTATATGCTTGGGCGGTTACTCCGCTCGACTACCGTCTCGCTAAGTAAACTTCGCCCTCGCGTATAATAGCCTCCATATATGCTCATTGAATAATATACTAATATTAGTTGACTGTTTTTCTCAATTTATCTCATCATCAGGGGCCCGTTCCGATTTAGCGCCGGAGCGCGCCAGGGCGGTGCATGCACTCAGTGCAATTTTCGTTCGGTTCAGTGCAGATCGTTAACATTGACCGAAGCATTGAGAGGTCAACGTCAAATAACCTTGTTTACAATCAAGCAATGACCAGCATTAGGATTTAAAATTAAATCTAGATGCCGCTGTCTTTTTACCAATTGATGAATCGAGTGTGGCTCTTCTTCTTCTTCTTCTTCCTTAAGCACTACAACCCTTGGTGGGTTTCGGCTTCCTTCACGACCTCGCCCCATCTCTTCCAATTCCATGTGACCCTTCTCCAATTGGCGATACCCATTCTTCTTAGGTCTTCTTCCGCCGGTGTTAACCATTTTCTGCGCGGTCTCCCCCTTGGTCTCGTTTCCTGTGGAATCCATTCCGTGATTATTCGTGCTTTTCGGATGTCTTCCATTCTGCAGATGTGCTCAAGCCACCGTAGCCTCTGGGCTTTGATGAATCTGACTATGTCTGCCTCATGGATTAGCTGGTTTAGTTCGAAGTTCGAAGATTCTACGTAGGATTTAGAATTTTCTTCTTTTTGATTCAGTGTCCATGTTTCACTGGCGTAAGTGACCACCGGCCTAATTAGGGTCTTATATATTCGGAGCTTGCTCATTCTGCTCAGAATCTTTGAATTCAGTACGTGTCTGTTGGCGAAATAACATCTATTGCCTTTCAGAATCCTCAACTCAACTTCTTCTTCTTGCTTGTTTTGTTCATTCAGTTGTGTCCCTAGGTAGATAAAGTTTGGCATACCTTCGAAATTACAATTTTCGATTGTTGTGAGTTGAGGTGTGTGGCCTGTTCTTGTAAAGTTCATTACCTTGGTCTTGTTCTCACTTGCAATAAGTCCTACTTTTCTGGTCTCGCTGTTCAGTTCACGGAATGTCTCAGCGAGTGTGCTTCTGGTTCTGCTAATTATCACTATATCGTCGGCGTAGGCACATATTTGTCTGAGCTTTGTGTTTATGGCTCCTTTGCAGTTTATTTTTGCGATTGCGGAGTGTAGTGAGAGATTGCATAATATGGAAGATAGTGCGTCGCCTTGTCGTACTCCTGAGTTAATTTGAAAGTACTCAGTTTGTCGGTCTTGTACTATCACTGCTGATTTTGTATCGCTTAACGTCATCTTGACTAGATTAATAAGTTTTCGGGGAATGCCCATCATGACTAGATTTGTGTAAAGCTTTTCTCTGTTCACTTTGTCAAAGGCTTGTTTGTTTGAAGTCTATGAACAGGTTGTGTACCTCTGTGTTGTGCTCATAGCATTTCTCCGCTATTTGTCGTAACATATGGATGTGGTCGGTTGTCGAACTATTAGGGCGGAAACAACATTGACAGTCTTCTAAGATGTGTTCGGAGTACCCGGCTTTTCTATTATATGTGAGTATAGATAGTATCACAGTCAGTTTTATTGAGTGACGTAATTAGTATATTATTCAATGAGCGCATATAGAGGCTATTATACGCGAGGGCGAAGGGTACGGAGCGAGGCGTAGCGAAGAGAGCCGAGAGAAGTAATCGCCCGAGCGTATAATAGCGTATATGCGCGAATTGAATACTATACTTTATCCGCGACGACCACGTAAAACAGCGATTATTAGGTGTGCGTGCAGGCACATATAACTCACATTAATACCAATCGCGAATAATGAGCTTGACACAAGTCAATAATAGGTCATTAGTCCTCTAGAGGTTTTTTCTGACGTCAAGCAGAACGCTTGCCTGAATTCAATAATGAAATGTCACAATCTAAAACGTCATCTATTGAACTGAAGGTGCGCTCGGATTTTCAGACACAGTTGTGGTGTATTTGGAGTAGTATTGCAGTGTATGAAGAATGCGCCATTTAC
>JARJEB010029467.1:0-10881 GCA_030264535.1 Liometoxenus newtonarum
AATGTTAAGTATATAAAACTATTCGTCATGCAAGTCAAAGTGAAATTGATGAAAATAATGCGAAAATAATTGCGAAGGTGATTACTCCGCTCGGCTTCGCCTCGCTACGTAACCTTCGCCCTCGCGTATAATAGCCTGCATATGCGCTCATTCAATAATATACTATAAGTCGCTTAAAAAACTAAATAGACATTAAAATTGATGTTATAAACGATTATATCTCAACCTTGTTGCTTTATTATTGCATTATTCTTACGATTTATAGCATTTCGTTACTTTGTTTATTTGTTAGTTGCGTTTATGTGCTTCGATAGCGTTAACATGAGTCAATTCACGATCGTTTCGCATAATAATCTTTAAGCATTAATTAACATTCTATAGCAAAAGCGAACTATTGAAAACTGCTGATTTATTTATTAAGTATTAATAATTTATTAATGAAAATGCCTTCTGATCTCTTTCTGCGATCAAAATCTTATTGAAAATTCAAGTTTTTTTATCGTTCTTATAAAAATTCTTCATTTATCGATTTATCAATGACCTGATTACACATTTTAACATCTTCATGTTTTTATTTTGTGTTTACTGCGTTTCGGACTTTAATAATAAATTTAAAGGAAAATAAAATCGTTGATATGAAGATGCGAGGACGAGGACAATGGATAACGCCGTAGGTGTCCCCCTTGTAAATCCACTAATTCTATCAACCGAAGAATGAAGAAATACACCACTAAATGTGCTACATTTACGTTACAAAACAGTATGGGGTTATATAAAGGAAGCCTATGTACGGTGAACAGGAACAGCAGGAGAGTATATAGTAGAAAATAAAAATATACAGTGATATGATAACAAGATCAAGCACAAATTACAAATTCGACAGAAACGTGAAGTTTCTTAAAGGAAACGAAAACGACCAAATAAAATTTAAGGGTGCAAAGCACCAAGCGTGAATGACGGGGAATCAGGAAAAGGGAAATGTTTTGTATTTTAGGTCTTGTATTTTAGGCCTATGCCTCATTTGACTAACAACCCCCGGTTGATGTATTTGTATACAATGTGTTCGTTAATTGTTGCCATAAAATTTCTGAATTTGGTTATTAGGATTTTGGGTTGGCGGATTTATCATCGACTGTTGGAATCTCAATATTTTCTTTACTAGATAATAAAATTGTCTGTTATTTTCTAGAAATTTTGGTTTAAAATTAAAAACTTAAGTATCTAAATGAAGCTCGAATGTTGCGACTAGTTTCGCGCCATTATAAGGCAGTGCAAAAACTGACGCGAAACTAGACGTAACATTTAGATATTAAACTTGATCTTAGAAAGCTTTATTTACTAATTTCACAGAAGGTTTACTTTTATTTCTTGTATTGATTTTGTTGGTGATGGATTAGTAATTGTTTATTGTTTGGTAATTTTATTACCTATTTATTAATTTCATTGAGCGTTGAACATTGAAAAAGATTTTTCTTTACACAATTCACAATAATTTGTGCGATAGAACGGAAATAAAGTAATAAGAATTATAAAAAAATAAATAATAACGAGCCGAAGGCGAGTGGCGTAATTCATCAGAGAGTTTATATAATAGTTAATACTATGCCTTTTCTACACCTTGCACTATTTTTAACACAAAATACAAATTCTGATTTCTTGATGAAGCAATGAACGAGCACTAACTGACAAGTGAAACAATATGGCGAGCGATACTCATTAGCTATGGTCGGAATTCTTCGGATTCGTTCGAGATTTTAGATCATATAGATAAGTTGGATCGGTCACTCCAAATTTGTTGAACTTTTAATGATCTACGAATATACGAAATAGTGAGTAATGAAAATCCATAACTCACGGTAGTGATTTATAAGTACCATTAATCACTCAAAAATTGCTAATAATGACCATATAACTAAATAGGTGTAGAAAAAAATTAAAAAACAAATTATTTTATTTATTTTGTGCATTTTACCTTTACTAATTTTCAAAAAAATTTATGTGAACAGGTGTTCTGACATTTGTTATAAGAATAAAGAAACAATTACCTACTTATTTTTATTACATTGTAATTGCAATACTTAATAATTAAAATAATTACTTATTGGTTATAAAATTATAAGTAATTGCAATAAAAGATGTGGGTGTGGCATTGTCACATTTCTTGCCTTTATTATCATGTGAAATGTATGTTTGATTCCGGTGGGAATAAAACGAAAAACCAATTGACCTCAGTCTCAGTCTCAGATCCCAAATAAAGATATACTTAATCATAGATTGAGAACAAATAAGTCGAAATAAAATGAAAATTGTTGATTGTAGATTAAGGGATTTAGGTAGGGGTTTAGGGAAAAGTACGAAGGACGAGGGAATATTCGTCCAAATTTGTGCGTACAAAACAGTCCTTGCCTAAGCTAGCTAGTTCATTTCTCATTTCATTGATCTATCTATTTTTATTCTATATCAAGTTAAGTCTACAAGTATCCCCAAGTTGCTACTTATTTGACTTTCTTTCTTTTCCCCATGCGAAACGGAAACTAGAAAAACTGTCCAGCATCAGGCAAGGGCAAGAGATTAAATAAGGTCAGGCGTTGACTGAATAATAGCAGAAGACTGGCAAGTATACGGACGTAAGTGAAAATGCAGGGCCGACTAGTAGCAATAATCATTTGTGCAAAGGGACCGAGGGACGCGGTCGGTATTGAAACTTTTAGTCTACAGACACTTGCCAGTCTTCTTCTATTATTCAGTCAACGGGTCAGGTCAGGAACTATTTAAAGCAATATTTAAATTTTAAACACTTTAAATTTAAAGTCTCCAGCGAATTGAAATGATTAAAGTTAATTTATTTTTTTTAGTGAGATTTTTCTGGATAAAAAATATTAAAAAGAGAAAAAAACCGAAAGAATTCCCCATTAACGCGTACGACTTGTGAGTTGACAGCAAGTCGTCTTCGTAAGTATGTTAGTGATGTAGTGATTTTCGTCAGAAACGCAGGATAAAAGCGCGAGCAATCGAGGCGACGATATAAGTCAAGTGACAAAGACTCGTCAAGAAATTCCAACCAGAGTGCAACTCTTTAAGATTCCTGATTCTCTTACACAGGTTACATCCACTTATCGTTTTCTTTCAGTGCCTCAGTCTCCCAGTAGAGTATAGTCTCAGCTGTATGGTTGAGCGAAATTGTTTAAGTTGGAGTTCGTTAAGGTTATAAGACAGAAGGCGACGAAGAAACGAAAAATTTGCATTTTAACTCATGCACTGGCGCAGTAAGGTGAGAAACAAAGCCGCCTTGAAACAAATACCAAACATATTTCTTATTTCCCATTATTCCGAATCGATTCCAATTTCAATTGGTATAATTAACCACACCAACAAACACCCGGTTTGTATTCATTCCAAAGAAGAAGCAAAAAAACTAAATAAAAAACGGTTCCCTTTTAAGTTTAAGATGGTTGGTTTTGTTTACATTTCACTTTATTTCCAAATCTTCTGACTAAAACCTTCCAAAACTCCAAAATACGTTTAAGAAGGTTGACAACGGAGACTTCAGGAAAAGGCCAACTATCCGAGAGCGAAACAGTGGAAGTTGTACACTTAATTCTAAAAGAAAAAAGTGAAAAAACGTAGCGTGCTTACTGAGAACTTGAGCTCGGACGACATGAGACATCGAGACCGAGACATGAACAAAGAAAGAGGTGAAAAATTTATCGTATCGACACTTTCAACCAACAAGCTGTCACAATGACAGAGAACTAAGCTACGAGTAAATCGAGACTGAAAACAAGAGTTACCAGCAGTTTAATTATAGGAATTCAATATTTATTTGTTATTTTTTTTCCAAAGATGGCGGGCGCTTCAGATATGTCGATTACTGTAATTTGTTCTTATATGTCCTGTACTTTTGTCTTATAAGACTGAATTCTTTAGATATATAGATTTCTGTAATTTTTAATAGGTTGTTCATAAAAATAAGATTTCCAAGATTTGGTTGGGTTTGAATTGTCGCGTCTTCTTGATTGACGTTTTTTCAAAAGATGGCGCTCAAAATATAAAGATTTCTATAAGTATTTTTCTAGCAGATTGCACTTAGAATATGTAGATTTCTGTAAGTAGATATCTTCCCAAAAACAGGTTATTCAAGAATTTTTTGTGATTTTGTCGTTGTGTCCTCATGCCTAAGATCAGTTTTATTTTATTCAATATTTGATTGTTATTTTATTTGAAAGATGGCGCTTCAGATATGTCGATTTCTGTAATAATTTGTTGATTAAGTAAAATATAAAGATTTCTGCTTTTTTTATAAAACTGAATTCTTTAAATATATAGATTTCTCTAATTTTTAATAAGTTCTTCATCATAAGAATACGATTTCCATGATTTGGCTGTGTTTGATGCCTTGAAAGGTAGATTTCTGCAATTTTTCAATACCTAAGTTCTTTCTTCATGCCCTGAAGAAAGACTTGGCCTAAATTTTATTACATTAAATAGTTGACTAAATTCTTTGCAAAAGATGGCGCTCAAAATATATAGATTTCTATAAGTAGTTATCGTTATCCAGAAGATTGCGCTTAGAATATGTAGATTTCTGTAATTTTTCAATAAGTTGAAAAAACAAGATTTCCAAGATTTGTTTATGTTTCAGTGGTCGTGTCTTCATGCCTTGAAGAAAGAGTTATCATTAATTTTATTACATTGAATAGTTGATTGAATTCTTTGCAAAAGATGGCGCTCAAAAAATAAAGATTTCTGTAAGTAGTTATTTAGAAGATTGCGCATAGAATATGTAGATTTCTGTAATTTTTCATTAAGTTATTCGTCATGGTTTTCATGCCTTGGTATATTTTATTTAGTTATGAAGTATTGTCACGTTCCGCTGATCAAATTGTGGTTCTGGTCACCCTTCAATTGTACAAATACACAGTAGCAATCAAATATTGCACAATCTTACGGAAAATTGATAACCATCACTTGTGGTTAAGGTTGTGTAGGGTAGAGACGGTCAACAACTAACATTCTTACAGAAAAACGACAATTGCTTGGGAGCTGTGTGGGTGTGCTGTGGTGGACTTTACTCTGCCCTGTGGGGGGGAAAATCCCATACATTAACGTAATCTAGTCGATTTAATATAATTTATGACATTTTTCTAATATTATGACACATATTTACAAGTTATCTGCAATTCTATGCGGTTTTTAGGGTGAACTCATCAAAATATCCGTAACCAATTGAAATTTGTTACGGCGGAAATATTTCAATAGTCGATTTATTCTTTTGTCACCACACATCGGATTTTGGAGTTTTGGAAATGCAAAGTTGAAAGTTTGAATTTATTTTTGGCTTTTGGTTAATAAAATTGGCTGTTGGCTGGCTACCAGAAAAAAATAAAAAGTCTATGCATCGGTAGTAAAGACAAATAAAAATAAAATGTAGAAATTAATGAAAGGTAAAGGAAATAAAAAGCGTTCGTTATATGACTAAAGAAAAGAAATAAAAATAGATAAAATGTTTGATACTTTGAGTATGGCATTATAGTTGGGGGAATTAAATAAAAAAAAACAAGAAGCTACAAAAGTAGGTAGTAACTGATGGATTTTTGAAATTTTTCGAATATTTCGTCGAACCTTTTCGTATTCTTTTCTAATTCTTTTTGCTTTCTTTTTAGCTTTTGTTATCACTTTGTTTCATCGTTAGTTCGTTTTAAATGTTAAGTATAGGAATTTGGAACCTATATACCAGAGGCGGAGTTAGGCAGGATCTTAATGGGCTGCAGCCCAGGACCTCGTTCAATCAGTCGTACATTTCCACTTGATGTTCATTTCAGGATGCGAAACTGCGAACAAGGCCCATCCGTTGTCCCGTTCCTGAAACTCTTCACTATACAAAATGACGTACGTCAAAATTATAACCTTGAAAATGATTATTACGCATGCGGTCTAACAAAATTACCTTACTCTCAAGCGAGTTTCACGAATTTTAACGATTGATTCAAACTGTGCTAGAGGCGGATTTAGGCATGGGCTTTGTGGGCTCCAGCCCAGGGCCCCGTTAAATCGCTTGAACTTATACAGTCGTACGTTTTCGCTAGATATCCGTAATGGTCGGTACTTATTTATGTTAATTTCAAGATGCAAAACAGCAAACAAGGCCCATCCGCTGTCACGTTCCTGAAACTCTTCACTTTTTTATTTAATTGTTCTTTGTGACTGTTCACCGTCACCGTCAGCATGTCCACTCATATAACATACTTTTGACTTTGGTGTATACTGTGAAAAGTTCAAAATTGAGTTTAAGGCTGGTATTTACTTCCGAGACACTTGATTGCCATATTTTATCATCCAAGTATCCCGACTTTGGTTAATTGGGTAGAGTCCCAATCAGGGCCGCAAAAGCTAGCGGTCCGCCCCTGAAGTGAACGACATTCAGTTTTTAACAAATCATTTTTGTTTCTTTAAATATTGATAGACAGAACAATGAATTGTTTATAGTAACATTAAACGCACAAGAAATAATAACCAAAGCGATAACATATGATAAAACTAAATAAACTAACGTGAACGCTTAGAGTCTTAGACCAAAACCCGTACATATAAAAGAATAATGGTAGTATAACGAAACGAACAAGCATAAATCATTATCGTATAAACACTTGTTGATAAGATTAGTAGGTAGCAAAAGGCAAAAGTATAAAAGCATACGAAGCGTCGAAGTTCCATCTTTTTTTTACCAAATGTGCGTTGGTTGCCCTCTTCAAATGGCTCCAACGACCTATTAATGTCTTTTTCGTTTTACTTTACTGATACTCGTCCTTATATATAAATTATCGAGTATTCATATAATACGAATTGATTTTAACTGCATTATTTATTGTTTATTGTTTGGTTTTATCCGTCAGAGAATCAAAACAATTTTTCAAATGGGCTTTTCTAAATTCACTTTACTTGAAGCACCCACCACTGAGAGCTTACATGTTCTGTATATGTATAGAGTTAGTTGTTTAGTGGCCTAGAAGTGTCTTAACAGTACTTGTGTTATATTGAAACGACACGAAGTGGAAAGAGACCATGAGAACTAAAGAATCGTTAAAGTTACAGTTAAAACTTATCAGATAACAAAATACACTTACATTTAGATCAGCTTTAGTGCGAACAGAACGAAGAAATACTTAACAGGTTAAAAATGCAGAGAAGAAGTAGAAAAGTTCATGTTCACTTACTTATATAGCTTTATTTAGGAATTCAGAATTGGAAGTAGAATAAAGAGTTCAAAAACTTTCAAGTTTTGTGTTCCGTTCCCCATACATATATTTTTAAATCTTTGTATTCCCTGTATCATTTTTATTTAATGCCAAGAAAAACATCAGACAAAAAAGTCGATTTTCATAGAAAAATAAAACTTTCATTTTTTTCCCGAAGAAAAACATCAGACAAAAAAGTCGATTTTCATAGAAAAATAAAACTTTCATTTTTTTCCCGATTACATTACTTTCCTATACCTTTATACCTTCGGTGTATACAGTCGGAAAGTAATAGAAAAAAATGATTTGAATTAAATTAATCAAAGCATGTTGAAATTGAAAAATGTATTTAAGAACTGAAACAAATTTAGGAAGGCATTATTCACCTCATACAAATTTTCATTCATATTACTAATTAATATATTAATATTCACAGAAAACGTACTTTCTGTGACTGGGAGTTGAGCACATAGTTCTATCTACCAATTGACAGGAATTCAATTGGTAGAAAAAGCCTTCCTGAATTTGTTTCAGTGCTTAATTGAAATCTTTCACAGATTCCGAATGTTGTCAATGATAAACAGATCAAAAATTCATTGATTTATTATTAATATGAATCCCGATTAATCATTCATTATAATTATCATTAATATGCATTCATAAAGCATAATAAATTATATTATGCAATATCATTTACAATTAATAAATTTTTGTACTTAAAATCTAATACCATTTATTTCAAATTTATTAATAGAACAATGAAGCATTGATATTTATAAATTCAATACGAACTCATAAACTTGTAAACAATAATTCAGAAAAATCCAGAAACAAAACCAAGGAATAAGGAAATTATAAACAAAACAATTATATAAGTACAAGAATTGGAACCATAAAAAAGAAGTGTTTTTTTGTTCACGTCATGTTATTATTCAATTGTTATTTGTCCCAATTGTCCGACCCACTTCCGGAGTAATATTAGACAATAATTTCGAATTCTATTATTAGATTCATATTCATATGAATCTAATATTTTGAGAATTTTGAGAATTTTCTATATTGTGGTTTTGCCGTAAAGTCAACTTGCCCAAGTTGAATGTTTAATATTTCTAGTTTGGTTTCTGTTTTGTTTTCAAGTTTTGTGAATATTTAAGTTGCAATAGAGCAAGTCAATGATGAGACGAGACGAGTTGCTGTTCTGTTCTTTTCGTTTTGTAAAGGTTCAAGGTTAACGTTTCAGGTGTTTCATTTTTATTTCAACATTTTTTCCTTTATTTTAGATTGTTCTTTCCTTTAGGTCTTCTCGGTACTTTGGAAGAAAAAACAACAATCTTACAAAATATTTTTTTCTTAGTGTATTTAATGATAAATTATTAAATTTGAAAATATAAATAGTGAAAATTATAAACTGTACGGAAAACATTATTAGTTTTGATACTTTAGCCTTTTGGTTAATACCGAAAACTTTATGAACGCATCCGCATGAAACGATCGGACGGAAAAGGCCCCAAAACGACTTGATACTTTTGCACTAGGGTTTTCGTCGCTCATCCATAAGACCGGCTTTCTCTCTATGCGTCAACCGAAATGGTTTTAATTAAACATTAATTAAACGAACATCTAAAGTCTAAACGAAAACAGCTTGTTCATGTAATGTACAACTAACAACTAGTTACTTTTGCCAAACGTATTAACGATTTTAAAAGGTTTTATTTAGCGTTTTAGGCTTTTCCGTTACAAATTTCCAGGAAAAGAAAAAAAAAATTCAGGCAATAATTTAATAAACAAAATTAAAAATATGACAAAACGGTTGCGACAGTGTACCTTAAGCGCAGTTATCCTTCGTATGAATTATAAAGTTGGAATATTTTGTAATCCAAGCAGAAGAAGTATCCAAAAATCAAAACTTTATTAAACAAACGCAACACAGAACTTTTCGAAAAGAAATTTAATTTACTAAACCGCACTTTTAAACAGGAATTACGAATTTCTTTTCGTTTCGCTCTAATAATTTAGGTATTTAATTCAAGAAAACAATCCGGCTCAAGTCAAGAAGCAACAAAACAAACTTTTAGCACTTTTAGCAATTTTCTTATTATTAATATAATATTTAGTTAATAATCAACGTTTTTTTTTTATATAATTATTGTTTTCGCACAATTATCATTCATTAATATTAAGAAAAAAATTCAGGCAAACACCTTTTTTGGGTTGTCGATCGTATTCGTAGCAGGAAATTATCTACGCGCACGACGTTAACCGTAACGCGTGGACGCCGTGCACGAAACTGGTTCTCCAGCTCTCCAGTTCCAGTTTGCGACGTTTGCGTTCAGTCAGTTCGTGCCTCTGCGCGTTTTACTCTCATCCGAATCCGAACGTAGTAATAATAATATTCTCCAGCACTGAGTCCAGTCCAGCAGGCAGCAGGAACGACGGCCTCGCCTCATTCGCCTAGATTCGTGCTACCTGCCTATGCCGCGACAGGCCTAATGCTCCAACTGCCGTTGCGGAGAGCCGAGGTATTATGTTTTCCTGCTGTACGCCTGCATGCATCGTATATGTATGTACGAATATACCTTACCATTGAACTATTACTTTAGAACACAACTTTCAATATACAATAGTACACTGCGGACTGAACTAGCAAAACGGCAGGACACGATGCTAAAGTAAAGGTTATATATCCCAATGAAGTATTGAGCATTGAATATCAGCTATTGAAACTTGAAAAATGTAACTAATTTACTTTTCCTAGGATTTTGAAAAGTGTAGTCGTATTCTTCAATTTCGGCGAATATGCTGGTCAAAACTGGAAAAATATACCTAGTAGAAAAAAAATAAGTAAATTGAAATTGTTAATGTAGCCTATTTAGGGAATTTTGTATATTTAGTTAGTTGGTTGGTAGTACCGTTGACTGAAAATTAAAAGGAAAAGTTAATTTATTTATTTTTGAACACCAAGGGTTGAGTTTATTTATGATTTTTATTCTCAGCGGGAGTCCGACCGTGGGTATCGTGATTGACATGCCTCCTGACGTTTGCTTCGATTCTCTCTTGCCAAAAACTGTTAAAACTAAAATTCATCCAAGGTAATGTTTCACCTTAAATAGGACTTGAGAGGCGTGACCAACGTACACCCCAAGTTGAAAGAACTGTTAAAATGCCAAAGCGACACTGCAGCGCCGACTAGTAGCCAAAATCATTTGGGCAAATGGGCCGCGGGACGCGGTCGGTATTGAAACTTTTAGTTTACACGCACTTACCAGTCTTCTTCTATTATTCAGTCAACGGTAGTACTTTACCTAAACATTGTTACCAACCTACTTTACAGGTCACTACAGCGCAGTGCTGTAAAGTTGAAAACTCCATCGTTACGAATATCGCTAAAAATGTTAAGTTGATAATAAAGTGATTTCGCTTTTGTTGTAATTAAATATTTCGTCATCAGTCGTGGTATTAAAATATTCTTAGGTATTTAAAATAGTTAATAAAAAAATGTTCAAAATGATATCAAATTTAATATAAACCAAATTTCAAATAATTTATCAAGTCTATATAATCTAAATAATTAAATGCTGTGTCAAAATTACCCAGCTATACTCCCGATTTTTGTTATACACATAAAATTTCTATTTTAATATATATA
>JARJEB010029470.1:0-13597 GCA_030264535.1 Liometoxenus newtonarum
ATGATATCCGGATGATGTCCGGATAAAATAGCGGCCGAATAAAATAGCGGCCACACCAAACAACATATCTCGATGAAATTTGGTATCTGGGCAGCTGTCCCTCTAACCTGAACCTGGTATAAAAATAAATAAAATTGGTCGGTAAAGAAGGACACTTTACTTGAATGTCAAAAGATAAATTCACATATAAGTGGCAAACCGAAAATACGTTCTTGTAGAGATTCGAATTCTCTACATTTCAACGTCTATAATATTTTCTCGTAAGATGCTTAGTTTGTGAGATATTAATTCCTAAAGTTTCAAATTAGTAACAATCTCAAAAAATGAACGACCAGAATAACAATCACCAGTACAAGAATAGAATACAGACATGCAGAAACGGATTTCTTTGGCTCGGTAACGTTTTCTCAACGAAATTTCTTGTCTTGAATGTATCTACCAACTCGAATTGCGTCATGAAACTTACCTATTTGAATTATATCTAAAATTATATCAATCATGATCAAGAATTTCTTGAAAAAATCGTGATTTTAAATATTTTAGTTGATTCAAATCTTTTCTTGTCTTGAAGATGTAAACTAGGTTTTCGCATGATGTCGTTTTGAATTTTTGTCAAGATCAAAACAAGAATTCTTCAACATCAAGGATCTCGAAAACCCTAATTTTAACATAAACGTTGCGAATCTTAAATACGAAAACGCGTTTAGTGTCCGTTTGTTCATTCTTCTATCAGATTTCTTTTATTCATAAATTTATTATGTTATTACGTAAATTTAAATTTATAACCTATAGTGATTGCGTTAGTGTTAGAGTAAGTCTATGGTACGGGAAGAATTTACAAAGCTCGAAGTTGCCATTGAATGTAACATTTAAACGACGAGTAAGTACGGTTAAATTGAACGGAACAGAGCAGAACAGAAGGTTGAATTTGTTGGCGCAAGTCCAATCGAATTCGCATTAGTCCGTGATTGTCGCATTCATGTCGCATCCACAACTGTCGCAACATAATGATTACCTTTATAACCTAAACTCTTTATATTTCTTTTAGTAACTCAACAATATTCAATAAATTCTCTATTAGTATTTTCCATAGAGTGTATAATAGTCATAGGTGGAAGGTATTGATACAAATGTGATGCCCCAGGTCCGCCATATTTTTTTGCACCATAACAAACTAAAACCCTAAAATGTAGACTACCCAAAGTACACCCACAGACTAGTAATGCGAGACAGGAGTCTATTTCAAATTTCGCGCATTTTAACGCGCGACTAAATATGGCGATTTGGTGTAATGACAATCCCGTTCCGACCCCTGGCAGCATTCCCCTTGCCACAAATCGACTTTATGTTCTCTGTGGGTGATGAGGTATGCGTAGAAAATAACTTACACACGCGTGTACTGGTTGAAGTGCGTTTATTGCTTACATTGTAAAATACTTATATTTGGTTGAATGAAGATATAAAAGTGAACTACTGTTCATGCTGAAGGCTGAAGAAGAAGTCCCCAGTCTCAAGCTCTTACAAATAGCAGAAAGCTTGAAACGTAGGTATTAGAAAAACATATGATCAGCAGATTGTAAGAAAATATTGTAAGCAAAAAATGAAGAGAAAGTTAGAAGTGCATTGTAAAGTGTAGCAGAAGATATGTTGGGACACAGTCCCTACATCCCTATTGACTTATATCTCTATGCTATTGTATGTTCGTTGAATAGAATAACATTTGTAATTTTGGCTTATATAGCCGATTTTGAATTCAAAGTTACTGCTTAATTGGGATAATGCTTATTCTCAAATGAAAAATAAATTATCATTTTGGTTTGGTTTTAGCGTCCAGCTCAAAATGAAATAATCACAATACCAACATTACCAAAAATGCAGCGTATTCCGTTTTTACCGAGGGGGTTTTACTTTATTTCTTATAGTTATAATAAAAAAAAAACTTGATGCATTCGCAACATAAAAATGAAAAAGGCTAAAAATGCAAAATACGAGTGGCTTCATGCTTGGATCGCATTCGTGCATGTGGCGACAATAAAGACTGCAAACCGTCTTCCATATTCTGAAGAATAATGATGATGCAAGCAGCCACTGCATCAACTTCATTTTTTTTTTTAAATTTGAACATTCATCAAATTTTTCTGTTCATATCTTAGATCAATACATGTTTATTATTGCATCCTAACTTAAATAAATAAATTGTGTAAATAGATAACAAATAAAAATTTAACCATGGTAAATCGTTTTCTAATTTGCCTGGACTGTATTTTAAATTTTTATTAAAATTTACATTATTTTATGCCTTTATTCAACATTAAAATAAAAACGTAAACAATTATATGGACAAAATGCACAAAGAGGAATAAAATAAAATTATAAAAAAACCTAAAATAGAAAAGCCGGCGCTCGGATGGGGATGTCATTTTACGTTTTATATTTTTGTGTACCTAAGCCTGATTAATATGATTTTTTTTTGTTTCAAACATAACTCCAAATCCTTTACGCAAATACAAAAAGCGCATTCAGAATAAAACAAAACAACAAAAACTGATCCTGTTGATCTCACGTATTTTGCCATTTTTGTATGTATTTTTATTTAATTTTTCAAAAGAATATTCGCGTTTCAATTTTGCGCACTTTTGTGTTGTCAATTAATTACATCGACATTTAATTGTCACAATTCTTCATACTATGTTTAATGTTTGCCATTTTAGTGCATTTGTTTATTTTATTTCATTTTTACTTGTTTCATAATGCTTGAATTTGTAGTTGGTAGTTGAGGAAAAGTAACAACAGCCAAAAGTGTTTAAAAGTATGCGGCTAAAAGAGCTAACTGTCAGTCATCCCCTCCCGTAAGTGCTTTCTGTCTGCGTTGCGTTGTTAAGTCCTGTTAGTGCAGTTAAATTTCTACTATATTTTCGGTATATATTGTCGGGATATTCGTAACATAGGGAATCCCGAATGCGGGAAAGCGTATTAAGTGAAGGCATGAAGGGAGAGATTCGGAAAAGTTTGAGCATTGTTTTGCCTCTATTGAGTAACGGACGGACGGATGCTTTTATTGCTATTTAATTATTTATAACAAAGCGGACTCGACTCGACGTCGCCGTGCCGGAAAAACGAATTATAAATGCACCCTTAATACTCTCAACACCTAAAATTTTGAACTGATATCTACAATTCTACATTTTACGATCAACGTTGGTCGTTGAACAAATAATTGCGCTGCGTATTTTGCAGTTTGCACTTTGCTGTCCTGCTATTTCTATAATAGCATTTCTTTGATACGCATGGTATATTTTATTCGAACTATTTATTTATTGATTTTTCTTGTTTCTTAGTCAATTGTTTTATACAGCTGTCAGATTACTAATAGTTTATATTATTTTTTTGTTACAGGTGAGTCTTCCATAATTACCTATGTACCTACTACAACTTCGTCACCCTGGGGGATCATGTAAGCTCTGAATATAAAGATTCATTCAAAAATTTACGCTTATACAGAGCGTTTATTTTACCATCGAGCATAGCATGTTCTCAGCTAAAATAAACTAGTCAAACTCACTGCAGTGGCGAGCAAAGTATAATTCACTTTTATGATCATGTCGTTACTGTCAGTCAATAATCATCAAAATTGCTCTCGCGGTGTGTCGTCATCCGTCACACATCGTGTTCTGTTCGACGGTAAAATAAGCGCACGGTATACTTACGCCTAAGAAAAAAAGAAGTTTTTGGAGGTTGTCTTCTTGGGGAAAACCTTGGGACTTTTTTTTCTCTTTCTGGTTTGCGACAATATCAGTTAGGAGAAAGTTACGCAGTTAGTATGTACTCGCGGTATGTAGCAAGGATATAATGTGCCAGGACTAAGTAATTTAATCCAAGATCCAACTTAAAAAATATCGCGCAGCGCACACACGTTTACTAAAACACAAACAGATATAAAAGATTTCTTGTGATAGGAACAAGAAAGTGAAGAAAGAAGAAAGTTGAAAACTTTTCTCGTTTGTTTAAATGCAGTCGCATACAAGTTCTAATGTCCTTAACTTATATATTTCTACTTATTCTATCTAATCTCATACCGGGTCTAATCTTATTTGCGGGAAATATCACAAAATATTTCTTTGTTCTTTTGGGCTATTTTATTTGGGCCATCAAATCGGTGCGTTACATTCACACCGCACAATTTTGAACCATCTCGTAGAACTCGTCGATCGTAATAGTAGATTACATTCCGTGAAACCAAAGCAGACCGCTCGCGAATCCACCGGAGGAAAAGAGAATCGACACCAGCCGCTCTAAGACCATGAGGCCGATGTCCCGATGCACAGAATGCCAGGAAAGAAAAATATGTTAAACACCCTTTACCTTTTACATTATTAATAAAAAGGAAAATGGTATACTTGCTAAATTTGAAATTAATGAGTTTTCTTTTTTAAATTATTAAACGTTTTCTGTTTTAAACATTTAATAATTTAGAAAGATCTTATAGGCATGATTATTAAAGGATATAATCAATGATAATTGTGAAGTAATGCGCGTCTACGTGATTGGAAATTACGAATAAACTCTTGTTCTTATTGCATTACCAACTATTTTCCTTGCACCATAATATTCGCTCTAGATTGTGCTTAATCTCTTTTACTTGTTCAATTTTCTTCGTACACGTTCCTTCATCAAGTACATTAGAATTGAACGATTTCAGTTTGAACTGATGTTCGTTATCCGTTTCTGCGTAATTTTCCATTTTCGGAAACGTGAAAGAAAACCAAAGCGAAGACATAAATCGACTTCAACAGTCGTCGAGTTAAGCGACTGAAATGAAAAACCACTATGCCGCCTAAAGCGTGCAAATTCAAGTTCATTAACGGTGCATTAATCTTCTTGATGGTTTCAACGCTTGCTAGTCGATGATATAAATCTGTTTTCTGGTTACTTTCTGATTTTTCGAATAAAATAAATAAATTTAGTGTCATGTCATCACACGACTTGAACTTGAACTTGAATAACTTTTGAATTACGTATTAAAATGAAAACGATGCATTAGTGTAGGTAACTAATATTAGGCAACCCACAGTGCCGATATGTGCGTGTCACTTACATCACCCTCAGGGCTCAGGGGGAACCAATAGATTGATGGCGATTTTCGAAAAATTAAGAAATTAAATTGTAACAACATATATCGGACCCCGCGTTTTAACGAACATCAATTCATAAAACACATTTTCGGACTGGCGAGATCTAGTTTTGTGGAGATCTGTCAAAAATTTTACCTCCAGAATTTTCCTATTCTCCGTGTACCTATGGTAGAGATACCTATGATAAAAGCAGGTCGGAAAGCAAAACAACGATCACATGTTGATGGATCTGAGATTATTGACGGAAATTGAAAAAGCAGCTGACGCTGCAATATATCGAGGTAACAGTATAAAGTAATTTTATTAGGATAAGTTTTATTCGTTTTTGGTCATAAAGGTTTACTATCCCATGTTACGTTTATTTCAGTTCGTAAATTTCACAATTCATAAATTCAATAAATTGTTTCCATTTTAAATTCCTCATTCATAGTTAAGGTTCAAATGTCAATATTGTCAATAATAGAAAATACCATGCAGATCGGGGTGTCGATGAAATATTAAAATTCGTGAATTTAACTTCTGCGCGAGGAGTACTGAAAGAAGTTTTTCCGACTCTCTCCCCTTCTGCCGCTGTGGTGTGTCTTTACCAATGCCATGAGTTTGATTTGTTTATTTGCCGTCGAACATAGGACATGCTAAGTTCGACGGTAAAATAAACGCACGGTATATTTGCACTCATGTTTCTGTATTTCATATTCCTATGACAGTTATTTTTGTTTGGTTTACTGGAAACATGCGAAAACTCAGAGAAACGAATCTACGAGTCCTGAAGCTTCGAAGCTTTCATATATAGACTAGAAGTGGAAGGTTCAATGTTTTGGGGATGCTTTCTAGACTCCAGAAGGATAAAGAGCTTCCAGCGTTAAACGTGAGATTTAGGTTAGGTGTGAAACGAACGACATTGGGATACTGAGATGCCAGTCGAGGCTACATACAGGAGAGTTATGTGGAGAGCCGTTGAGAGTATCTATATGTGCCATGAGGGGAGATTGTTATGTGGCACTTTACGTGTATCAGTGACATATACACTGCATACTTGTATATATAGTTTCTCTCCTGTCTCTTTCTGTATGTGACGTGACTGTGTGCGTAATATTTGGTTGTGTACATGTCTATGAAAGTCGAGACGCGCCCTCTTCATCACCGCCGCGACACGGTAATCCAATAATGCCACGGGCCCTCGAAGGCACATTGCATTTCGTCCTCCTCATCCTAGGGATGGCCGCTTGCGAATTTGGTCTAGCTAGTAGCTAGCAGCTATGTCCTTTTCCGGCGACAATATTGAACTTTATTACAAACTGGACATTTTCACACTGAATTGCTGGCTTGTTCCTTGGTGTCCAGTTTTATTTCAACTTTTGGTTCTTGGACTGGCTAATCGTTATGTACTAATGTATCATAAATGCCTTTTTATATTTCTTGGTTTTGGAACGACTATCAACCTAACCATGGAAATTAAAGGAAACAACGTTAATTTCAGCGTGGGTAATTTTGTTCGGCTTAACAATTCGATATTATTGTGGTCGTATTCTTTCTTCCTAATTGCATTTTACTACCAAACGGCATAAAGAGATGAAGTAATTCCGATTCGTTTCGTTGGTTGTTTCGCAATGAGTATTATTTACACGGGTTGTTGCTGTCTGCCTTTCTCTGCACCACCACCACCACCACCACCCCTAACATGAGCTGCAATCTTTGCTACTTGGTGCAACTGAAATTGTAGCTAACGTCTTGACAAGGAAGCCCAAGCAACAAACCCACGACACCCGATGAAAATACCTTTTGCCGTATAGTCTATTTGGTATTCACCGGCTGGCATCTTAAAACTACCCCTAGTTTTACTACCCAGTGAAGCAGCAATTGCTGAGGAGCACACAATCTGAGGGGTGCATAGAATATGTCTTGAATTTATTTGCCGAAAGTACCACCCACTACATCACACAATATCATCAGACAATAGTTTCCATCCAATTCAGCCGTACTTTCTGATTTCCTCTTTTTGTTATATACCGTGCGTTTAATTTAGTTGCGAACAGCGGGGGAACACCTCA
Source organism: Liometoxenus newtonarum (assembly GCA_030264535.1). NCBI lineage: Eukaryota > Metazoa > Arthropoda > Insecta > Coleoptera > Staphylinidae > Liometoxenus > Liometoxenus newtonarum. The sequence goes on from JARJEB010029470.1 coordinate 7,184, forward strand.
TTTGCCCGAAGGCGCATTTATCCGAAGACTCATCCAGCCGACGTCGTAACATCTCGTAACACTTCGTGCACAATCGTATTCTCATTGCGCACCTCATTGACATATTTAGCACATGTAATTGATATAGTCGTAGTTCTAACGTAGAATTTGTACGAATTGTTCCTACTTCGACTAAACAAGCCTTTGGACAAACCCCGCAGTGATCAAGCACGATCAAAGTAATTCATTTTTATGATCATGTCGATACTGTCAGTTGTCAATTTTTTTCCTCGTCATATTTGATTTGTTCATCAATTGTTTACTTCTTTCTCAAGGGTTAGGTCTTTCGTGGTGTGTCGTCGTCCATCCCACATCCCCATTCTCTTTCCTTTTTGGTCGGTGGGTCTTTAGCAATAGAAATCCCCTCCCCATTGCCATTTTACCGTCGTACATAGGAACATAGGACATGCTAAGTTGGACGATAAAATAAACGCACGGTATGTTTGGCTTGACTTTTTTTTACTTCGTTATAACGAATTTTGCAAACATTGGAGAAATTTTCATACCCCAAAATAAAATCACATCAAACTTAAACTAATCGACACAAACCATTAACCGCTAATCAACTGATTGTCATTTAAGACTAGCATTAACAAATAGAATATCAAACTCGTGAGGAAAGTCGTTCTTTTCCATTTAACCCGCATTTTATCGTTCAATCAACTTATTTATTGCGAATATTTATTACGCACTTAATCGTTGCCATTATACAATGTCGATTGTATAGTCGAATACAGAATGGAATCAATCAATTTTCTCTTTAATTAACTTTTATTGGCTAGACTGCGCGAATCACGAACCTACATTGGACAATCATTCGAACGATCGTTAATAATAATTTTTATCTTGTATTCGTTCATGGGGTTTTTCGATCTATGATGGTAGGTACGAGGCGACCCATGTTAAATGTTGGTATTTTGATGGTGTTTGCATTTGTGCCAACATACCAACATGTCGAGTTACGATTACGATTAATTCGTTTGAACGGGATGGCCGAATGTTTGATTACGGACATTACTTACACTTACGCATGTAGTGTATCCTTGATGCACGAGAGCAATGCCTATTGCCTAACTATAGGTATAGATAGGTATATGGGAAACCAGTTCGGCGCTGCGCGTCTGGTTGTTTGCATGCGTTCGGGGTCTCTTCTATCAATCGTCAATGATAAATAAATCAAAATTTGCGATCCACACAACGAACATTCACCTAACCTATAATTTTTGTTTGTGTGAGTGTAGTCAGGTGGAGTACTCTAGAAGCCTGAGGCCGTAAATTTCCATTCTACTTTACAGCTACAACGATTTTACTCACAACCAACCATCGTACATACATTTCTACGGATATTTGGAAAAAGTTGTTGCAACTATTTTTGCAATAAAAATAGTAATTGATTTTCATATCTGATATGTTGTATAGAAAATTTGTACAGTCCTTCTAGCCAAACAAGAGACTGGGGGGCGTGTCTTGTACCTTTGCGCAGCAATAGGTGCGAATTTTTAACATGCACGTAAATTATATACTAAGAATCAAATCAGTGTTGATAAAAATTATGACATACGTCCCCGATATTTCGTACAATTGGAATTGCATTAAAGATATTTACCGCAAAAATGTTGAATTTAATTTACTTGCACATATTTTCCGGGTCTCATGTATGCTTAGAAGCGCTGTACTTAATAATATGCGTTTATAAAATTGTTGTGGTATAAAGTCTTCATCCAGTTGGATTCCATTTTATTGTTCAGTTTTTCTATGGATTTTTTTCCAAGCAGCATGTGAAAATAATGTTATTATTTAATTTTTCATGTTATTCTGCGGTATGCCCAACGATCAAAATGAAAAGCATAAAAATAAATTAATCATTAAAAAGCAACGCGTTAATAATAAAATAAGTATATCAAAAACTGTCGTAAGTTTTTCCGCATTTTATATCGTCGACATTTTTGTTCCTGAAAATTAACTTTTCTCTTTTCTGTCCCATTTTTTGCCATTTTATTAAACACATAACTCGCACAAAAACATAAAAAGCATTAATTTACGTTCTACCAGTTATAGTTAAAATTTTTTACACACTGGCATAAATTACCTAATTTTGTACTTTTAGTTTGAAATAGTTTTTTGTTGCTTTTTTTTCTGGGTCACGAATCCTCAATATGGCCCCGGCCCGTAAACGCGAGTATGGTCGTGTGAAAAGGAAAACAAAAGAACATAAAGAAGACAAATGTTGGGGAAATCATTGAGGTTCATTGTTGTTGTAAATGTAAAAGAATAAGCAATGGCCGGTCGTTAACTTCACTCTTTTCGTTTCGGTTTTTCTTCGGGGTTTTTCTTCTAGTATTCTGGTAAACATTATTTTAGTACAGCTTAGAAGCGTTTATGTCAAGATTTTGCTATGTTATTGAGTTGTTACCCAAGAAATTTATTTAAACAATTTATCGCTCTATTTTTGAAGAATATTTTCAAATTTTCTGTTTCTTGTTCTTGTTGTTTTTTTTTATCGCATTCTTGCCAACCACGTAATAAAAAGATGAAGAGTGAATTATAACAAAGTGGATTATATAAAATAATGAAGATAAGTAATAAAATAAAGAAAAAGAAAATGCGGAATATTGGAAAAAATCTAAGCGTAATGAAATAAAAATCAACAGCAAACAAGCAGAAATTTATTGAATTATCTTGTCTATGGCGTCCATTTTTCCTGCGAGAAAAAATCTATAAAACATATATAAATTTATTTGTTCGTTCGGCGGTACCCCGCGTTCTTTCTCCTATAGCTATATAGCTGCCTCTTATGTGTTTTCCCTTCATTTTTTCGTTATTTTTTCATCACTTTATTTTGTTGAAAATGTACGACTTGCGCTGCACGATGGGAGTTAAAAAGTATTAGAAAAAGGCAACGAATAAACGACCGGCCAAATACGAAGACGGTGGATGAGACGAGACCTCCAGTCGGGTGAATTATGTTTATTGCTTTTATAACAACGACGACTACTATTCACAACCTCCCATACACTGACAAGAAAAAATCTGCACCATACTAGTGTAAGAACTAGTTGTTAGACAAATAGCGTAAAAGGCTAACTGGCTAACATCGTAAGGACATGGACAGCAAGGACTGCAATGCAGGAAATGCATCAAATGTATCACCTAATAGCTAATAGAATAAGAAATGGAAGGAAAATTTCCAAATTAAGATTGCTTTTACCTCTAATTCTGTTGTTGAATTTAATTGACGCTTAGCGTATGTTGCAACTAGTTTCGCCTATACTAAAGGCATTATCAGGCATGGAGCGCCACGGAGATCATCAACAGTTCATCCTCTCTACATAATAGAAGAAGAAACTAAAATAGTAAGTTGTGACCTTGTATCCATAATCAGCGTAAGGGTCCAAGTGGTCAGTCAGTCAGTAACCTAAAATGACTGACTGACTGACCACTTGGACCCTTACTGCTGCTTATGGATACATGGTCACAACTTACTATTTCATTTTCTTTTCTGTGTTTTATTGTGGAGAGGATGAACTGTTGATGATCTCCGTAGCGATCCATGCCTGATGATGGTTTTAATATAGGCGAAACTAGTTGCAACATACGCTAAGCGTCAATTAAATTCAACAACAGGGCAATTTTCCTGCATTTCAACCTCTATACCTACTTGGTACCTTATCAAAAGAGGAAAATATATTTAGCACAATTAATTCGCATTTAAGTTACTTTCGTAAGTGCAAGTGTAGATTAGATTGATGGCTATATTCCAATTTTTTTAAATTTCCATTGAGGTGCCTGGGGTACAACAAGAAGTCATCCTTCAGTGCTTTTCAACAACTAACTACTTTTCATTACTCTACAGTCTACACTGCTTAGTTCTCTGATTCTCTGTGAATAAATATAAGAGCTGCCAAGCAAGTTGGTAGTGAATAGAGTAAAGTACACGTATGAATAGCACAGGCACTCACAATTTTACCATTTATTTCCTTTTTCTATTTTGTTTCCCGCCATTCTGAGAGCGACTCGTGCTTATACGCCAACTTGTGCTTGAAGTGCTTGTAGTAGTTGCTTACTTCCCTTAACTTCTCTACACTCGATGTAGTGTAGAATGTCATAGTCGTATTTGCTGCTTGGTACTTGAACAGCTAGATCTTGTAAACCTAAAGTAAAGGATAAATTGGGTAGTACTACTTCAGAAGTAGTACTACAACGACTAAAAGTAGAATACTATGAGTAAAGTAGAAAAGGACTAAAGCCTTTTCTCTCCTTAGTCACTCACTCACTCACTCATTGCAGCGTGCTCGCGTTATTTCGACGTGCGGCGGCGGCTACTGCCATCAATAAGGCATTTACTTCTTAAGTAGCTTCCAAGAGTAGTGTGCCAATGCAGTGCTAGCACAACTGGAGCAAATTGTAAGAAAAAGACACACAAATACAAAATGCACGAGTATAGCACACAACACATAAAGACTACAGCTATAAAAAGGATTCATTCACAAGCAGGACGAGATGAACCAAATGGATAAAAATACAAGTTGTAAAACTAGTGAATGTGGCAAATGTAACAAGAAGCTGTGTGTGAGGTAGGTAGATATTAACTGTTAATGCAGAAGGGACGATTTAAATTGACGAAATATATATATATATATATATATATATTTAGTGCGTGGAAAAGTGGCAGCAGAAATGTTGCACTAGGAAAAGCAGCAAAGCCCAGCTCGCAATGAAAAATGAAGCACTAAAAGAGAATGAATAAGAAAAGCGAAAAGGTGACGTTAAGATAGAATGTATTTTACTCCAAATGTATGTATACCAAAAGGCTTACTGATTATGCTTACATATGTGCAAAGCGAAAAGGTTCCTTTAAGGATTTCATATCTTTTTTCTTTTGCAACTTGCTTAAAGACATTAGCAACGCCTACCTTTTACTCTCGTCAACTTGTTATTTATTAGCGTAACGAAGAGGTGTTTGTTTGTACAAAAGCTTTATTTGTTACAACAAAGCACCAGTGCATGATTTTCCTTTTGTGTAGCCGCTATACGAATTCTCGGAGGTGATCTAGAAGCCTCCAAAACGTCAGCAATCCGCAACATCATGGAGCATGCGTAAACAAATTTTTCTCTTTGCTGTATCATTCCCTCGTTTTCTAAGCATGTCCGACTTTTTCTCATTGCGATAGTACAATGAATAATAAATACCTTTTCTATCATTATCACCAGTAATTCACGATTTCAAGTCTTGGAGGACTAAAATCTATTATATGGACTAATTTTCCTTGATTAATTTAACAAAGCGATGCGCAAGCTGTGCCAATTTTCAGCTTCTAGTAATTTTCTTTAAGTTGTCAAACTCCTCTAGTGTAGAAGTATAGACAAGGGACAGAATATCATATCTTTCGTATTACCCTTCTTACAGTTGTGTCACTTCATATCATATCGGCTGTGAAGTTCTGCGCTATCAAGCTATAGCTTTCCATGTGGCAATGGGGACGTAGTCCTTTAATAATATCCCTACTATATAAAGTGTCACATTGTGAATGATGACTTTTTGGCTTTTCGACCGTTTTTCTTCACGTTTAGACAAACGGGCGTTAGTTATGATAAATTATTCTAAACTTTGCTTATTAATAACTGCAGCTTGACCATATTAAAATTATATCAACATTTTCAATTTATAACAAAAAGTTGAAGGAATTTAATTTTGAATATACCTACTTACATTCACAAACTCAGTGAAGTATACTATAAAATTAATAAATGGACATTTACGTCATTTACAAAATGTTAACGGATTTTGAATATTCTATTTTCATTTTGATGACAAATCAAAATCACAAATCCGTCTGTTTATATTTCTTAAAAAGATTTAAATGTTTAGTTGAAAATTTATGAAATCATATAGGAAATCTCGATGAACCGACAAACTGTATGCAATTCTATTTCTATTATTTCCTCACTATCCTTGGTCGTTCTACCGTTTTACCCATCGTATTTTCTTAAATATCCTTGAATTTCCTTCGACTCAATTTTCGGTCTTATCGTTTGTATCAATCTACCCTTCCATGTTTCGATTAAAATTGTCTGTTTTATGTAGAAAAGTAAATTGAAAACAATATTTGTTTTTTGTTTGATTCACTGATATATACAGGGTGTGTACCTAGTTCTCTGGCACAATTACTAACTTTAATATTACTCAAACTTGAAAGTTGATGGTGTAAAGTAGGCACCCTGTACCGGTAATTACCGGTAACTCTTTTTACCGGTAACATATAGTTAGTTATATTATAGCATCCCATTATGTCCCATTATGTATAGCTCACCATGTAGATTGCTTAATTGCTTATTTTATATCAATCACTCTGTCTATTGAGACTAGATTGAGAC